>CM059433.1:131200687-131412803 GCA_030390025.1 Squalus acanthias
CCCACCCCCACACTCACTCCACCCCCACACTCACTCCATCCCCACCCCCACACTCACTCCGTCCCCACCCCCACACTCACTCCACCCCCACACTCACTCCATCCCCATCCCCACACTCACTCCACCCCCACCCCCACACTCACTCCATCCCCACCCCCACACTCACTCCACCCCTATACTCACTCCACCCCCACACTCACTCCATCCCCACCCCCACACTCACTCCACCCCCACACTCACTCCACCCCCACACTCACTCCATCGCCACCCCCACACTCACTCCACCCCCACACTCACTCCACCCCCACACTCACTCCATCCCCACACTCACTCCATCCCCACCCCCACACTCACTCCATCCCCACCCCCACACTCACTCCATCCCCACCCCCACACTCACTCCACCCCCACACTCACTCCATCCCCACCCCCCCACACTCACTCCGTCCCCACACTCACTCCGTCCCCACCCCCACACTCACTCCACCCCCACCCCCACACTCACTCCATCTCCACACTCACTCCATCGCCACCCCCAGAGAGACAGAGACAAACAGACAGAGGCAGATAGAGAGAGATGGAGATGGACAGAGACAGAGATAGGGAGAGATAGACAGACAAAAATAACGAGAAACAGATAGAGAGCCATAGATAGAGAGAGGCAGATAGACAGAGAAGGAAAAGGAGGCAGAGAGAAAGAAAGAATGAGAAAAAGAAAAAGAGAGAGGAGAAAGAGAAGGCTTGTGATTTTCAGTTCATTTCCACCTGAGGTGAGGTCGTTGTGGAGGAGGCAGGAGCTGAGACCACCTCCCCCGTGCCCCCCGGGGATTCCCCTCAAATACAGGTGTGTGGAAACAGCATCAGGCCAAATTTAGAAAAACAGTTTTATGCGGAGGTCTGGAAAAAAGGTATGCAGCGCTCCTTTCCAGAAGGCGAGAGAGCAATTTGAAATCATGAGGGACGAAGGGCCTGTACTGTGCTGTACTGTTCTATCTATGACTGAATTTAGCTGTTTCATTCGGAGTGCTCTCCAGTTCTCTGCCATTCCTGAAAATATTGTCCCTGAAATTGCGGTCGACGGCGGAGCTATGGAGTACGCGGCGGACCTTCGAACGGAATGCGCTGCTGGGAACCCTCCTCCGAGAAGTTGCTGTCAGACACAGCAGAGTAGAGGGCAGCGTAGAGGCCCACGGATCCCGGGGCGCACCATGTGAGTAAGCGTACCTGGGAGCACGTGGGGCGGTGCTCCAACCAGCGAACAGTAGGTCTCTCACTCACCCCCAGTCTGGATTTACATTCCTAGAATTAGAAATGAATTTGGGGGGAAATTATCAATAGACCGGAAGCAATCACACTACACTGCAGGCTGCTTAACTACTTTATTCAAGCAGAGATGTACATTTGGATAATATTCAACTGAACTTTCGGGGGTTTGCTAATCCCTCAGGCAGGCTCAGTGTAAAGGGCAAACATATTTATAGTAATTTAAACAAAAAAGCATCAGATGAAGAATTTTTATCATGACATGTTTTATGGTTCCGGGGATGGGGGATCTTAGCTACAAGGACAGGTTGGAGGAGCTGGAATTATTTTCATTAGAGCAAAGGAGTTTGATGGGCGATTTGATAGAGGTGTGCAAGACTATGACAGGTTTGGATAGGCTAGATGGGGAAAGGCTGTTCCCACCAGTTGATGGTACAAGGACTAGGGGACACAGATTTAAGGTTTTGGGCAAGAGATACAGGGGGGACGTGAGGAAAATCTTTTTTATGCAGCGAGTGGTGAGGACCTGGAATTCGCTGCCGACGGAAGTGGTGGAAGCGGAGACACTCAATGTTTTCAAGGGGAGACTGGATAGGCACTTGAGGGAAATAAACTTGCAGGGCTACGGGGATAGAGCGGGGGAATGGGACTGACTGGATCGCTCCACACAGAGCCGGCACGGACTCGATGGGCCGAATGGCCTCCTTCTGTGCCGTTATGACTCTATGACTATATGCCCCCTTAGGCTGTTTGCACCAGCTGTAAAATTTTCATGCATAATTGCTGGGCAGTTGGTGGGCAATTAGCCCAACTCTGCGCCAGCAAGAGGGTAATACAGTCGGAGCGGTGATCTGTCAAGTCGGAATTTGACAGATCACAAGTTCGGGATTTAGCGCATGCGGAAACCCCGAACTTGCTGTCCATTTCAAAGGAGGTATGACAGTGTACTCTGAGAGTACACCGACATACCCACCGCAAATTCTGCCCCATAATATAGAGAGAAGACAAAACTGCTCACCAGAGAGGTGAGCCGCAGTACCTCACTGTTGAAGAGAGAGGGCGACATTGACCATGTTTCTTTGCCCTTATGTAAAACCTGAGACCTTGTCTGACCTCCACAAGCGCATCAAGTTCCTTATGTAGATTCAATTCGCTGCAGTAGATGAGCATTAATTTCTACAAAAATCAAACTAAAATGTTCTTTTCTGGAAGGAAGGATCTTGCATTTATTTAACACCTTTCACACCCACTTCACAGCCAAGGAAGTACTTTTGAAGTGTAGTCACTGTTGTAATGTAGGAAATGCGGCAGCTAATTTGCACACAGCAAGATCCCACAATGTGAAAATGACCAGACAATCTGTTTTTAGTGATGTAGGTTGAGGGATAAATATTGACCAGGACACCGGGGCGAACTCCCCTGCTCTTCTTCGAAATAGTGCGCTGGGATCTTTTACGCTCATCTGAGAGGGGAGTCGGGGCCTCGGTTTAACGTTTCATCTGAAAGACGGCACCTCCGACAGTGCAGCACTCCCTCAGTACAGCACTAGGTGTGCCAGCCTGGATTATGTGCTCAGGTCTTTGAAGTGGGACTTGAACCCACAATTCAGAGGCGAGAGTGCTACCACTGCTGAAACTTTATACTTGTATTATATTCCTCTCCCCACCACCCACCCCCCCCCCGCCACTCCCCACCCACTACCATAATCACACACAACAGCAGCAATGCCAACTCTCACAACTCTTATAAATATAAGATAGTCACGAATAAATCCAATGGAGAATACAGAGAGGGGGTGCGGTGGGGGGAATCCGAGCGGGAGTCTTGAAGTAATGTCGATGCTGAGCTGAGTGAGTCACTGCGCTGTGACACTGAACTTCCCAGCGTGTTGTATTCTCGATACGTAACTTCATCCACAGAACCGTAATAACAGCAACTTGATCTAGTTAAGAGGCATTGCAAACTGTGAGAAAGCACTGGGAACATTGCAGGAGGACAACAACAACAACAACAACTTGTATTTATATAGCACCTTTAACATAGTAAAACATCCCAAGGCGCTTCACAGGAGTGTTAATCAAACAAAATTTGACACCAAGCCACATGAGGAGATATGAGCTACCTGAAGGGGAACAGTGGCATAGTGGTTATGTTACTGGACTAGTAATCCTGGATTAATGATCTGAAGACATGAGCTCAAATTCCACCACGGCAGCTGAGCAATTTAAATTCAGTTCATTAAATAAATCTGGAAGGGGGAAAAAAAACTAGTATCAGTAATGGTGACCATGAAACTACTGGATTGTCATATAAAACAAACCCATTGGGTTCACTCATGTCCGTGAGGGAAGGGAATCTGCTGTCCTTACTCGGTCTGGCCTATATGTGACTCCAGACCCACAGCAATGTGGTTGACTCTGAACTACCCTCTGAAATGGCGGCTCACCACCACCTTCTCAAGGGCGATTAGGGATGGGCAATAACTACTGGCCGTGCCGGTGACATCCACGTCCCAGGAACGAATAAAAAAACATCAAAAGCAAAGTACTGCGGATTCTGGAAATCTGAAATAAAAACAGAAAATGCTGGAAATACTCAGCAGGTCTGGGACCTTTCGTTAGAACTTTCTGACGAAGGGTCATTGACCTGAAACGTTAACTCTGTTTCTCTCTCCACAGATGCTGCCTGGCCTGCTGAGGAGTATTTCCAGCCTTTTCTGTTTTTATTAAGGAGATATTAGGTCAGGTGACCAAAAACCTGGTCAAAGAGGTCGGTTTTAAGGAGGGTCTTAGAGCAGGAGAGAGAGGTACAGGGGCGGAGAGGTTTAGGGAGGGAATTCCAGAGCTTAGCAACAACAACTTGTCTTTATATGGCGCCTTTAATGTAGTTAAACATCCGAAGGCGCTTCAAAGGAGCGTAAATCAGACACAAATTGGCACCAAGCCACGTAAGGGGATATTGGGCACTAGGACAGGTTACTAAAATCTCCAAATGTCTTGAATGTCTTGTCTTCAATCACCACTTGTGGCAGTGTAGTCCATAATCTAACAGCGTACTCCTTCCCCTTTGTGTTTCTAGTCTATGGCCCCTTGTTAGCAACTCACTGAACTGTGGGATTGAACTTTCACTGTTTACCTCCACAAACTCTTTTTGAACACTTCTATTAGATTCCCCTAACCTTCCCCGCTACAGTGAATACAGCCCAGTCTTTTTTTTAAGTCTCTCCTCATAGCTTCATCCTCTCATCCTTGGTATCATCCCAGTGAATCTACATTATACCTTTTCCACACACTAATATCCTTCCTATAATGGATGCCAGGATACTCTAACTTGCGGCCTAACCAGTGTCTTGTATTTTTAAATAATGTGTAAAATCCCAGATTCCCATTCGCACTTTTTAATGTCTTTTCCCATCTGCAATCCTGCTTTTAAAAGTCTCTGCCCCCTAGCTGGCTCTGCTTCTCCATTGAGAACTTTACTGTGCAGGGTCTATTTCTGTTCTCTGTGCTATTTGCCAAAAAAAAACTGCTACTTCATGCTCACCTACTTTGAACTGCATTTGCCACATATCTGCCCAGGCCCCTAATTGCTCTTATGTCATGTTCAAATCCCTCCATGGCCTCGCCCCTCCCTATCTCTGTATCCTCCTCCAGCCCTACAACCCTCTAAAATCTCTGTGCTCCTCCAATTCTGGCCACTTGCACATGCCCCACTTCTTTCGCTCCACCAGCGAAGATTTTCCAATCTTCCCTAGATGCGGGGGAGGTGCCTGAGGACTGGAATGTGGCAAATGTGACACCATTGTTCAAGAAAGGCTGTAAGGACAATCCTAGTAACTACAGGCCGGTCAGTTTAACATCAGTGGTGGGTAAAGTTTTAGAAACAATAATCAAGGAAAGAATTAACGGGCACTTGGAGAGGTTTAAGCTAATTAAGGAGAGCCAACACGGGTTTGTAAAAGGCAGATTGTGTTTGACTAATCCAATTGAATTTTTTGATGAAGTAACAGGGAGGATTGATGAAGGGAATGCAATGGATGTTGTCTACATGGATTTTCGGAAGGCGTTTGACAAAGTACCTCATAGAAGGCTGATCAAAAAAGTGAGGCTCATGGAATAGGTGGGTCAGTGGCAGCTTGGATAAGGAATTGGCTTAAGGACAGAAAACAGCGAGTTGTGGTAAATGGCTGTTTTTCAGACTGGAGGATGGTAGACAGTGGTGTTCCCCAAGGGTCAGTGATGGGGCCACTGCTTTTTTTGATTTATATATATATAAATGACTTGGATATTGGAATACAGAGTAGAATTTCTAAATTTGCCGATGACACCAAACTTGGGGGTGTTGCAAACAGTGATGATGATACCAATCGACTGCAACAGGACATAGAAAGGCTAGCAGAATGGGCAGACAAGTGGCAGATGGAATTTAATACAGAGAAGTGTGAGGTGATGCATTTTGGCAGAAGGAACTGGGAGAGGCAATATACACTTAATGGCACAGTTTTAAAGAGTGTGCAGGAACAGAGGGACCTGGGAGTTAATGTGCATAGGTCCCTGAAGGTGGCGGGACATATTGAGAGAGTGGTTAACAAAGCATATGGGATCTTGGCCTTCACAAAGAGAGGTATTGAGTACAAAAGTAGAAAAGTTATGCTGAACCTTTATAAAGCGCTGGTTAGGCCTCAACTGGAGTATTGCGTCCAGTTCTGGTCACCACACTTTAGGAAAGATTTGAAGGCCCTTGAGAGGGTGCAGAGGAGATTTACCAGAATGGTTCCAGGGATGGGGGATCTTAGCTACAAGGACAGGTTGGAGAAGCTGGATTTGTTTTCATTAGAGCAAAGGAGGTTGAGGGGAGATTTGATAGAGGTGTACAAGATTATGACAAGTTTGGATAGGCTAGACTGGGAAAAGCTGTTCCCACTAGTTGATGGTACAAGGACTAGGGGACACAGATTTAAGGTTTTGGGCAAGAGATACAGGGGGATGGGAGGAAAAACATTTTTACACAGCGAGTGGTGAGGACCTGGAACTCGCTGCTGACGGAAGTGGTGGAAGCGGAGATACTCAATGTTTTCAAGGGGAGACTGGATAGGCACTTGAGGGAAATAAACTTGCAGGGCTACGGGGATAAAGCGGGGGAATGGGACTGACTGGATTGCTCTACAGAGAGCCGGCATGGACTCGATGGGCCGAATGGCCTCCTTCTGTGCCGTTATGACTCTATGACCATTGGCGGTGGTGCTTTCAGTTGCCTGGGCCCTAAGCTCTAAAATTCCCTCCCTAATACCTCTCTGCCTTTCTACCTCGCTCTCCTTTAAGACTCTGCTTAAAACCCACCTCTTTGTCACTTGTCCTAATGTCTCCTTCTTTGGCGGGTAATCAATTTGTCTCTGATTTACGCTCCTGTGAAGCGCCCTGGGACGTTATACTACGTTAAAGGCGCCATATAAATGCAAGTCGTTATTGTTGCAGTTGTTTTTGTTGTTGTTGCCCTCCTGCAATGTCCTCAGAGCTTTCTCACAGTTTGCGATGCCTCTTAATTTGATCTGATCAGGAGATTGTTGTATTATTCACTCTATGCCCATGTGCATTGATATCACAGAGCTTCCAATACAGATCCCCGGGGCACAACACTGGCTAAAGCTTAAAAAAAAAAGCAAAATACTGGAAATCTGAAATAAAAACAGAAACTGCTGAAAACACTCAAGTCGGTGAGAAAAAAAAAAGAAAGACTTGCCTTTAAATTGCACCTTTCACGACCTCAGGATGTCCCAAAACAGTTTACAGCCAATTAAGCACTTTTGAAGTGTAGTCACTGTTGTAATGTGGGAAATACGGCAGCCAAATTGCACACAGCAAGCTCCCACAAACAAACATGTGACAATGACCAGATACATTTTTTTTTTACTGATGTTGATTGAAGGATAAATATTGGCTAGAACACTGGGGATATCTCCCCTACTCCTCTTCAAAATACTGCCATAGGATCTTTTCCATCCACCTGAGAGGGCAGACGGGGCCTCAGTTTAACGCCTCATCCGAAAGACGGCACCTCCGACAGTGCAGCACTCCCTCAGCACTGCACTGGAGTGTCAGCCTAGCTTTATGTGCACAAGTCCCCTGGAGTGGGACTTGAACCCACAACCTTCTGACTCAGAGGTGTCTGTGCTACCCACTGAGGTGTTAATCTATTGTACTTTAAAAATTGATCATAAAATGCTATCTTTAAATTCCTTTCTGAATAAAACATCCACAGAGCCTTTTAATGATCTTTTAGCTTATATTTAAAATACTCTTTTAGATTTATTCTCCTTCCCTTAAAAAACAGAGCATTCCTTCTTTGCACAAATCACGAATCTAGCCAAACTGAACATTAAATTAATTGCCGCTCCGCTAGACTCGGCCCAGACTCTCCTGCAATCCCCATCTCAAAATTGAGTCCCACGGGATTCCCCTTCTTGCTCCTCGATCCCCACCCAGCAAAAAAACCTCACACAACTGTCGAACATAGTACTTAAAATCCTTTAACTGCGGACATAACACCAATAAATGGGACAGAGTCTCATCCCGTGCCCCACACACTGGGCAAGTTGCCACCTCCACTCACCCAATCTTACATAAGACCGTCATGGTAAAATTCGGTTATGAGCCAATTTGAAATCCAGTTCAATCCGCTCTGAACATTTAAAATTCACCCACACTCCCTTCCAAATTCTGTTGAAGTCCAGCTGTGGGTACTCTGCCAAAACTCCTGACTAGCAGGTGTCTTGTATCTCCATTCTCTAAATAGCCCATAGAAATCTCGAGTATTATGGTTGTCAAATTGGACCAACTCCTCCCCTTTCTCCAGCAAAAAGCTTGGCAAAGCGGGACGCATTTTACTTCCTTTGGAGATTTGCGCATTTATTTCTTCCATCCAATCCTGTGGCATTGCCCTCACAATCTTCTCATACATGGTCATAATTGCTTTTTCCTCTACCTCCTGATCCTCCTCCCACACCATGTCCCTCACTATCGCTTCTGGCAACCAACCTGGAATTACCTCGTATAATACATCTTCCACACATATAATACCAGCTTTTATAAAAGCTTGATTAAATAATACCTCTCCTTCAATGTTGACCCACCTGTTCAAAAATAAGGGCTGTTCTAAAAATTCCTCAGCACCCTTGGGCATAAACTGCACACTTTTTAAAAATTGGGCCCAAGTCTCTGCTTGTAAAACCTATGATGCGGAGATGCCGGTGTTGGACTGGGGTGGACAAAAGTGAGAAGTCACACAACACCAGGTTATAGTCCAACAGCTTTATTTGAAATCACAAGCTTTCGGAGCGCTGCTCCTTCGTCAGGTGAAGTCACCTGACGAAGGAGCAGCGCTCCGAAAGCTTGTGATTTCAAATAAGGTTGTTGGACTATAACCTGGTGTTGTGCGACTTCTCACTTTTATAAAACCTAGGGAGAGGTTTAATCGATTTCAAAAACATATTATTGTATTCTATATACAATATCCCCTGCCCTCCTATCCCACTTCATTTTTAAAAAAATGCTCAAAACAACTCTTCCAAAAACTTGTATTTGACTTCTGAAAAATCTCTTCACCCATTTGATTCTAAAGGATTTTTTCTTCAAATCAATATCTGAGAAATTGAGTCCTCCCTGATTTCTCCGTCCAATGATGGTATTGTAAGCAACTAAGGCTGGTTTCCCTTCCCATAAAAACCTCACACAAGCCTCTCGGATGGACTTTTCCGCCCACTCAGGAATATCCTTCACCGTCAATAAGTACCATAGCTTAGATAGCAGGAGAGCGGACACCACTGTCGCTCTTCCTTGCACTTTCAACCACGTTCTTTCCCATCTTCCCAAAATCTTTTTAATTTTCATAACCTTCGGTTCCCAATTTAATCGATCCACTTCATCCCTGTCCTTCTTGCACCCCATATGCATCCCCACAACTTCCAAAACCTCCACCACCTTAAAGGGGCTTTCCTCCAACCATTCCCCCCTACCACTTCCTGCAAGCAGGCATTGGGACTTACTACATTCACTCTGGCTCCTGAAGCTCTACAATATTCCTCCACTACTCCCATAGCTTTCCTCACTGACTCCCCATTTCTCAACATTAAGGTTGTGTCATCTGCATATTGGTGTATCACTGACACCCGCCCGCAACTGGGAACTGCAATCCCGACTACGCCTTGTTCCTTTTTCATCATGTAACATAAGAACATAAGAGCATAAGAAATAGGAGCAGGAGTAGGCCATTTGGCCCTTCAAGCCTGCTCCGCCATTCAATAACATCATGGCTGATCTTCTACCTCATCTCCACTTTCCTGCACTATCCCCATATCCCTTGATTCCCTTAATATTCAAAAATCTATTGATCTCTGTCTTGAATATCCTCAACGACTGAGCCTCCACAGCCCTCTGGGGTAGAGAATTCCAAAGATTCACCACCCTCTGAGTGAAGAATTTCTCCTCATCTCAGTCCTAAATGGCCGACCCCTTATTCTGAGACTGTGACCCCTGGTTCTAGACTCCCCAGCCAGGGGAAACATCCTCCCTGCATCTACCCTGTCAAGCCCTGTCAAGAATTTTGTATGTTTCAATGAGATCACCTCTCATTCTTCTAAGCTCTAGAGAATATAGGCCTAGTTTACTCAATCTGTCCTCATCGGACAATCCTCCCATCCCAGGAACCAGTCTGGTGAACCTTCGTTGCACTCCCTCTATGGCAAGTATATCCTTCCTTAGGTAAGGAGAACAAAACTGGACACAATACTCCAGGTATGGTCTCACCAGGGCCCTATATAACTGCAGTAAGACGTCTTTACTCTTATTCTCAAATCCGCTTGTAATAAAGGCCAACATACCATTTGCTTTCCTAATTGCTTACTGTACTTGCATGTCAACTTTCAGTGATTCGTGTACAAGGACACCCAGGTCCCTCTGAACACCAACATTTCCCAATCTGTCACCATTTAAAAAATACTCTGCTTTTCTATTTTTCCTACCAAAGTGGATAACTTCACATTTCTCCGCATTATATTCCATCTGCCATGTTCTTGTCCACTCACTTAGCCTGTCTATATCCCCTTGAAGCCTCCTTGCATCCTCCTCACAACTTACATTTCCACCCAGCTTTGTATCATCAGCAAACTTGGATATATTACATTTGGTCCCCTCATCCAAACCTTATCGAATGCCTTCTGAAAATCCAAACACACCACATCCACTGGTTCTCCCTTATCTATTCTGCTAGTTACCACTTCAAAAAACGAATAGATTTGTCAAACATGATTTCCTTTTCATAAATCCGTGTTGACTCTGCCCAATCCTATTATTATTTTCTAAGTGCCCTGTTACCACGTCCTTAATGATAGATTCTAGCATTTTCCCTACTACTGATGTCAGGCTAACTGGTCTGTAGTTCCCCGTTTTCTCTCTCCCTCCTTTCTTAAATAGTGGGGTTACATTTGCTACCTTCCAATCCGCAGGAACCGTTCTAGAATCTATGGAATTTTGGAAAATGACAACCAATGCATCCACTATCTCTATAGCCACCTCTTTCAAAACCCTAGGATGTCGGCCATCAGGTCCAGGGGATTTATCGGCTTTCAGTCCCATTAATTTCTCCAGTACTTTTTTTTACTAATACTAATTTCTTTCAGTTCCTTATTTTCGCTAGAGCCTTGGTTCTCCACTATTAACCTAATGATTCTGCTACTAATGTGTACAACAATGGGGACAGGGGACAACCCTGTCTTACTGACCTCTGTATCGGAAAATACTTGGATGAAAAACCATTACATTTAACACATGTGTTTGAATAAAAAATCCTTATCCACTCAATGCAATTTTTCCCGAAACCAAATGCTTCCAAAACCATCAATAAAAACTCATGAGAGACCCTATCAAAGGCTTTCTCTTGATCTATCTTTAACACATAAACCTCCCTCCCACTCTCTTCCATGAGCTCTATTGCATCTCGGATTGAGACCACAAAGTCTGCGATATCCCGTCCTATGACTCCATAGGACTGGGAGGGCAAAACTATCTGCGGTATCACCTTCTTCATACGATTTGCCATAACCCTCGCCAAGCTCTTATAATCCACATTTAATAATGTGATGGGCCTCCAATTCTTTAGATGCCTTCTATCCCCTTTATTTTTATAAGCTAAGCTTATGATACCTCTCCTCATAGATGGGGCCAGGCTTCCCTCAATTTTAATCTCCTTAAAAACCTCTAAGAGCAATGGACTTAAAGGGCTGAATTTTGATACTGGGGCGTGTTGGGGTCGTGTCATCCGCACTTCGTGTTATCCACCCGACTGCAATTGGATGTGGGAGATTGATGCAATTTTCACCTAATTGGGCAGTTGAGTTCCAGCATGTGGGAACCCATGAACCAATTAGTGGTTTCAGTCTGAAAGTCGCCTCTGATGATGTCATCATTGTTGCTGCATTGCAGGTCAGAGACTGCCTGGCCTTTGCTGTGAGAGGACCTGGATGCAAAATGAGCAGCATCTCAGAGAGAGACAGAGAGACAGAGAGAGAGAGAGAGAATTTTTTTGCATCCAGGTCCTCTCACAGCAAAGGCCAGGCAGTCTCTGAAGACATTCAATGCAGCAGCATCAGAGGCGATTTTCAAACCTAATACTACTACTACCTTCATCACATCTCCGTTGTAATAGTGGACCTGCAGCTGATAGTCAGCTATCCACTTGTGCTCCCGCCAGGTTTCACTGGCGTGTTTCAGATCAGGCATGCTTCACGTGGGAAAAGGGTTAAATTAGCTAAAACATTTCAAAATGGCATTACAGAGCCAATTTAGGGCTTGTTAAGGGCTTTAATGGCCTCTCCCGCCTCTTGGAGGCGGGATGGAGACGGGACCACCGCACACGATTTCATCAAAATTGCGTGGAGGCGGAATGGAGGCGGGATCGGTTCCGTCCGCCACTTTTCGCAATTTTAACCCCTCCACACGCCTCCAAACCCGCCTCCACAGGTCTATGAAAATCCAGCCCAAAATCTCTAAAAATTCTTTATAAAATTCTGCACTTAGTCCATCGGACCCTGGGCTTTTCCACCCCTTCATTCCACTTATTGCTACTTTTATTTCCGCTAATCCTACTTCTTTGTCACACATGCTTCTCTCATCCTCCTTTAAACCCTCTTCAATAAAAGCACTAACCTTCTCCATCGCCAATTTGGAAATGTCTTCTTTTGTATATAACTCTTGATAAAAGCTACTAGCCACCTCCAAAATCTCCCCACTTTCATTAATGATCTTCTCCCCAACCTTAAGAACATAAGAACATAAGAAATAGGAGCAGGAATAGGCCATTTGGCCCCTCAAGCCTGCTCCGCTATTCAATAAGATCATGGCTGATCTTGGGCTCAAAACCACTTCCCCGCCCGCTCCCCATAACCCTTCACTCCCTTATCTTGCAAAAATTTGTCTATCTCCACCTTAAATGCATTTAATGGCCCACCCTCCACAGCTCTCTGGGGCAGAGAATTCCACAGATTTACGACCCTCTGAGAGAAGAAATTCCTCCTCATCTCAGTTCTAAAAGGGCGACCCTTTATTCTAAAACTGTGCCCCCGCGTTATAGATTTCCCCACGAGGGGAAACATCCTCTCTGCATCTACCTTGTCATGCCCCCTCAGTATCTTACATGTTTCAATAAGATCACCTCTCATTCTTCTAAATTCCAATGAGTATAGGCCCAGCCTGCTCAACCTTTCTTCATAAGTCAACCCCCTCATCTCTGGAATTAACCTGGTGAATCGTCTCTGAACTGCCTCCAATGCAAGTAAATCCTTCCTTAAATAAGGAGACCAAAACTGTACGCAGTACTCAAGGTGTGGTCTCACCAATACCCTGTACAGTTGTAGCAGGACTTCCTTGCTTTTATACTCCAACCCCTTTGAAATAAAGGCCTACATTCCATTTGCCTTTTTGATTACTTGCTGCACCTGCATGCTAACTTTTTGTCTTTCATGCACAAGGACCCCCAGGTCCCTCTGAACTGTAGCATTTTGTAATCTCTCTCCATTTAAATAATAATTTGCTTTTTTTATTTTTCCTACCAAAGTGTATAACCTCGCACTTTCCCACATTATACTCCATCTGCCAACTGTTTGCCCACTCACTTAGCCTGTCTATATCCCTTTGCAGGTTCTTCAACCTTCAACTCTCCAATTAATGATAATCTCTGTCGCAGCTTCTCTTGCTCTAGAAAATATCGAGTGCCTCTTTCTCCCTCCAATGCATCTTTAGCCTTTGCCCAGAGAATGGCCCCCTTGCACTTTTCAGCTTGCAATAATTCCCACTCTTGATTTAAAACCACCCACTTGGTCTCTGTTCCCTTATCCCCCTCAGTCAACTGCTTTACTGATATCCGTAAACCTTCTATAAATCCGTAAACCACATATATATATAAACACATTTTATCCACCCTTTTGGTTTGTGCCTTTTCCCTTTTTTCTCTCTCCCCCCACGGCAGCCGTCTCTCATTCTGCCAGCGCATTTCACACTTCACACTTCTGAGCCACCTTTTGTTTCTTAACCTGTCCTATTACCATCTCGTCTTGCCTTGAGCATCTCTTAATGTCTCTACTTACCATAGACCACCCCTTTTGTTCTTTTATTCCTCCCCCCAGCCTCCCCCTCGCTTTTTTATCTGTTTCATTTCCTGCTTTCTTCTCAGTTCTGACGAAGGGTTTCGACCTGAAACGTTAACTCGCTTTCTCTCTCCACGGATGTTGCCTGGCCTGCTGAGTTTTTCCATTGTTTTCTGTTGTTGTTTCCGTAAACCTTCTGTTTATATTCTCTTCTCGATGCCGGTTAGCTGTTGCTCTCTCTTTTCCCATAACGTACCGAAAAAACTTTTACCTCATATATGAAATTGTCCCATCAAACTCTTCTTTCTTTCAAGAATAAAGGTTCCTTCCAAGCATTATTTATTATATTTAAAATCCCTTCTTTATAAGCAATTTCTTTCAGGTATTGGTTGTTTAAAATCCACACCCCTGGACCGATCTTAACTCTGCTGTTCCTAATTCTAAGAACCAAAGCCGAATGGTCACTAAAAAATACTTTTTTGGAATAAATCTCCATCACCTCAGAACTTAACCTTTCCTGCATTAACACAAAATCTATCCGGCTCTGTTTTAAAACATCACCCACCCAACCTCTTCTGGAGAACTCCTTTTTTATGGGGTTCCGATCCCTCCATAAGTCTCTCAAGTTTAAATTTGCCATCATTTTTACAATCATCCCTCTGGAGTTATCATCCTTAAAGGTCATCTGGGCTGAAATGTCCATCCGAGATAAAAATACATTAAAATCCCCCACCATACAAGGGTTTTCCGCCTCTGCCACTTCAGTGAATAACCGGCAAAAAAACTCGCGACACTTGCAATGGTTGTTCAACGCATAGAAATTAAAGAAATCGCAATTAAATTCCTCCATTTTTACCTTTAGCCGTAAAAATCTCCCCTCAGTGTCCTTGTCCAAGGCAACGTTATCTTTTATGGACGGACTCACCTAAACAGTCACCCCTCTACGGTTATTGTTTGTACAACTTGCAAACACCTCTCCCTTCCAAACCTTCTGAACTCTTTCGACGATATCCTCATCCCAAAAGGTTTCTTGTAGACACAACAGGTCAGTGCCTTTAAAACAATGCGACAACTGCTGCAACTTATTCTCACCCCTCAGTCCGTTCACATTAATCGAGACCAATGTAATCATGGCTCCGAATAAAGGAAGTGTGCCTGATAATCCCCCCCCCATCATTTAATCTCTGGCCCTTCCCTCCTCTCATGCTCCTTCCCAACTTTTCGGGCAGCTGTTGCTTTCTCCTGCAGCCTCCAGCTCTTTTTCACCTCCTGTTTGAACCTTCCCTGCAGTTTCAGCCTCTTCCTTACATTAAGTTTGGGCCGAGGAGTTGCTCCTTCTCCCTCCTTCTGCCCCTCACTAACCTTTCCCTTTCCACACGATGCCACCCCACCCCCCACTTCCATGTCTCTGTCCCCCTCTGACTTCTCACTCTCAAGCTCTTCTGTAACCTCCCATCCCTGCTCCCCGTTCGATACATAATCCCCCTTAGAGAGCCTTCCTGCTATCACGGTTTCTCCAACAGTGCCGTTCCCTTCGACCTCATTTCCACCGCTGACCCTTGCTCCCCGTTTCTTCTCTCTCTGGGACAATGGCATGTCTTCACCTATCTTGCTCCCTTCTGGTGTCTTTGTTTCCCCGCCCTGTCCTGCTGCCCCTTTAAGGCTCCTGCCTCTTGCACCCTCTTCTTGTCTTGCCCCCTCCTGCTCTCCGAGATGCCCGACTCCCCGACTTTCTTTGGAATACTTACACTTACTCTGCACCTCCTCCTCCTCTCCCTCCCCCCTCCACGGACACTGGATTCTTTAGGGAGAGTCGAGCCATATTGTGGCTCGACTCTGTCCTCGACCCATGCTGTTCTCTGCTGTCTTTGTCCTTTTCCACTGTACTTGGTGTATTTTCCTTCATCTCCATCCTATTCTCTGCTCCTCAATTTTTTGCATCTTCCTGCGCTCTTTTCTCCTTCCATTCACCATCTGTGTCCTCTGCCTGCTGGGGGGAATTATCAGGCACACTTCCTTTATTCAGAGCTCCTCCGGCCGCTCCACTCACACCTCCTGCTCCTTCTCCCATCTCCTCGTCATTCAAGGGGCTTCCTTCTGCCTCACACTCACAGCAGGTGGGGCCTTTGTGACACACCCCACAGCTCTCCGCCTTGCAGCTCTGAGCGATGTGTTCAGACTCGCCGCAGTTATAACAGTACAAATCTGAACAGCTTCTTACAAGATGGTCGTGTCCAAGACAATAATAACAAACCTTCACCTGGTTATCATGCAGTACCCGGAAGTACTGCACTCCTTCCATTGTCTTGAATTTCATGCTATACGGCAATGACTTCACCTCCTCTGGGAACCGCACCTTTACATAATGGGTTCCATCTGCAACCCGCTTTCCTGTATAGTATCTCCTCTTTATTGCTGAGCAAATTTTAATGTCCCATGACTCCAACTTTTTTATTAACACATCATCCTCAATATAAACCGGCAGGTTTAATAATGAGACCATCCCCTCTTCAGAATATAGCAGAGATACCTCCAGCCTTCAAACCAAGGCAACGTTCTCTTTTATGGACGGACTCACCAAAACAGTCACCCCTCTACGGTTATTGTTTGAAGGTTTTATGGACAGACTCACCAAAACAGTCCTCCATCTCCCTCCCTTCAATCCCCTCTCCTTTCCTCCCCCCTTGATCTCCTCTTCTCTCCCACCCCTTCCAGTGAACATCTTCCAGTTCGCATGAAAGGTCATCGACCTGAAACATTAACTCTGTTTCTCTCTCCACATGCAGTGTCAACCGTGGCTCAGTGGGTAGCACTCTCTAGTGGGAGGGGCTAGGAGTGAGCAGGTGCTGCTGGGTGCTTGATTACTGCAGGGAGTTGGAGTGAGTTTGTAAAAAGTTGGTGGTGGTTTTTTTTTTCAGGTTTTAGGGCCTTTTTGGTCCATAAACAGCAGACAGATGGCTGCTGAGAGGCCCGGAGTGCAGCGAGGAAAGCTGCTTTGCTTGCTGACCAAAGCTGAATGTTGGGTTCGAGGTGACGGTCAGTGGCCGAGAGGAGGTGGAAAGACTTTTACTGAGTTTGAAGCCAGGCTGCTTACTGGCTTTTGAATGGGAGATTTTGTGCTTGTGTGAAATTTGGAATGGGCCGCGCAGCCCATTAATGGACGAGCTATCCAAATAGTCCCACTCTCTCTTCTCATTCCTCGTAGCCCTGCAAATTTCTCCTTTTCAAGTGTTTATCCTTTATTCCCTTTTGAAAGTTACTGTTGAATCTGCTTCCATCACCTTTCAGGCAGTGCATTCCTGATTGTAACAACTCAATGCATAAAAAAGTCTCCTCATTTCCTCCCTTTGTGTCCCATTTCATCTTGAACTGTGCTTCAACTCCACCACCAGCCACCACCCCCCCACCCGCCGCCGCCGAATCTATCCCATCACCAAGACTGCCAATACCTTCCCTAATCCCCAATGTCACTGAAACCTTTGTCCATTCCCCTTGTCACTCTCAGGCTTGACTTCTCCAATGGTCTTCTTGCCAATCTCCTCGGCTACATGTTATACAAACTCCAATTCATCACAAACGCCACTGCCGGCATTCTAATCCATCCTGAGTCCCTTTCCACTCCCGCCCCATCCCCCAGTGCATTGACTTCAAAATCCTGCTCCTCATTTACAAATACTTCCATGGTTTCACTCCACTCTATTTCTACAACTTCTTCCAGCCCTATGTCCCAACTCATAGGCCGGAATTTTGCCTACCTCGGCAGGTCTGGTGTGAGCGGTTGACGTGGCGGGTCGCGACCCCGCTGCTGACTCCATCCCGCTGCTGAAAAAGACTTTCCCTTAATAGGACCTATTAAGTCCGCCCAGCACGTTACCCGGCCCAATTAAATGGAGCGGGTCTGGTGACGTCATCGATGACGCGTTTTCAGCCGGGATCTTTAAAGGGACCATGGCCACCTTAGATTTGACGTTTAATCTAACATAGTGCTGTCAGTGTTCTACAGCACTGGAGTGCTGCAAACACTGACAATGACTGCACAGAGGCAAAGAGTTGCACCCAGGTTCTCCGATGCCTCCCTCCATATGCTTATGGAGGGAGTCAGACCACGCAGGGAGGTCCTCTTCCCTTCCGATGGGTGGAAGAGACCTCCCCAGGAGACCAAAACAGCCTGGTTGCAGATTGCAGAGGAGGTCACAAGCAGGGTTGTGTTCAGGAAGACCTGGGTGCAGTGCCGCAAACATTTCAATGATCTCAGTAGATCACGAAATGTTAGTACAAAGCTACATTCAACCTCATCCTGCTGTGCCTCTCATCACATCCCCATCACTCTGCCTTCCCTACCCTACTCCTGCACATCCTTACTCACACCAACATACCTTGCACCTCCACCCATCCCTCTCTATCTACATTATCACATCCCCATCTCACTAGCCACCCCTCACATGCACCTTCATCCTAGTGCAATCATACCAACTAACAACACACAAGGGTAGGCACTTGGGTGTTTTATGCAATGTTTATGTAAAGTTTCTGTTAAAGTGGTGTCAAACATAAAAATCTTTATTTTCAACACTTTCCGGTTTTGGACAGATTTGTGTGTACCTTTGGAAGTGGCTTAGTGAGTTGCAGTGAATGGTGAGACATAACAGTACCCCCCGCAATGGTCATGAGTGTGAAAAGAGTGGCTTGGTCATTGTAGGGATGCATTATGGTGTTGGTGTGGGGTGGTGCCAACCTGGCGCATCATGTGGCAGCCATATGGGTGTACAGCGTAAAGTTAACTAAATCTGGCCATGGTGAGGCCATCCCTGGCCTCCCGGGCAGCAATGTGCTCGGGTGCTGATGCCCTCTCTGCTGTGCAGTATCAGGTGATTGCGGAGGAGGTTGGTGTTGTTGTTGGTGCTGCTGGTGTGCCTGGTGCTGCTGGTGTTGGGGCTCATCGTGGTCCGATTCTGAGGACCAAGGTGAGACAGTATAAACGGTACCGATGTTGATGGAATAGATGGGAGGTGAAGTACAGATGACAGAAGCATTCTGTCAATGGTGAGAGAGTTCTTCCAATGAGGTGACACTGGATGGAGACTTTGCTGGAAACAGTTGCAGCCTGCAGAATCTGTGCTGGAAATGGACTGAGCAACAGCTTCTGCCCGAGGAAAGTGATCATCTGTCAGGTGGGAGCTTTTACTGTACATTTGATGCTGTCAAGTAATCAGCTGGAGCAATGGCCACGGAACTCCCGCCTCAGGTTGACAGACGTGCTTCCCGAGCAGCGTGGTTTCCGTGGTCATGCAGGGAAATTTAAAAAGTAAGTGAAAAATGCCTGTTAAGGGTCTGACAACTAGCTGTTAATCATCTCAATTGGGTCGCCTGCCGCTGCCAGTTGGGTTGGCTCCACGATGACAGACATGCCTGGGGGAAAGACGCGTGGGGGCGGGATGACAGCGGGTTCCCGACTGGCTGTCAAAAATAACAACTTTGTCACCCGACCCACCACCGATCGTGCCCGCTACCACCCCGGAAAATTCTGGCCATAGTGGCCACCAACTGTTTCATGTCCATTCCCCCCACTCCTCCCTTCCCCACTTCATTGTGGTGGAAAAGCCTTCAGCCATCGCATTCCTCCACTCCTTTACCTTGCTACATCTCTCCGTACCATGAAAGGGCTCTTCAAAGCTTAACTCTGACTATGTCTTCAGCTCATCTCCCAACTCTTGCTTGGTGTCCGACCCTCTTTGGTCTGTTGGGACCTTTTGCTACGTTAAAGGAAGTATATATGTGTCAGTTGCTGTCGAACCCTAACTCCCCCGGCAAAGAAAGACTTGCCCTTTCAGCACTTTACAGCCAATGAGGTACTTTTTGAAGTGCAGTCACTCTTGTAATGTAGGAAACGCGGCAGTTAATTGGAGCACAGCAAGATCCCACAAACAGCAATGTGCTAATGACCAGATAATCTGTTTTTGGCGATGTTGGTTGAGGGACAAATGTTGGCCAGGACACTGGGGAGAACTCTCCTGCTCTTCTTCGAAATAGTGGGATAGGATCTTTTACGTCCACCTGAGAGGGCAGATGGGGCCTCGGATAAACATCTCAACTGCAAGATGAAATAACAGTTTAGGTTGAGGAAAGGCTTCTTGATTCACTGAAGTTCTTCCCTCTAGTGTGCTAACATAGTCACAACCGAGGACAAGTCAGACAAGACTTCCTGCTGGAGATCAGTGACCTCAGCACAGACTGCTGATCAAACCTGGACCTACCTGGTTTCCATGACTCAGTGGTGTATCAGACAACACCTTCACTCACTAAAAGCCACTGGGGGAGCGATGCTTTTATTTATAATCCTTCAATATTAGCTCTGGAGTGGTAAGTGTTTAAACATGCTCTTAGTCAGTCTGTAGGGCAAAAGAGGTGGGAGTGGACACAATAGCGGATTTTTATATGTACACGCCGTTTTATTTTAATCCAGTATTACACTTTGCTGAATGGAAAGACACTGTATTGTTACAGACTATATCATCAGCAATGAGTCAGATACACGAGAGACTACTGCTGAAAGTGCACACAGCATTAGAACCGATCATAGAATGATACAGCTCAGAAGGAGGCCATTCGGCCCATCGTGCCTGTGCCGCTCTTTGAAAGCTATCCAATTATCCCGTGCTCTTTCCGCATAGCCCTGTAAATTTTTCCATTACAAGTATTTATCCAATTTCCTTTTCAAAGCTACTATTGAATCTGCCCCCACCACCCATTCAGGCAGTGCATTCCAGATCATAGCAACTCGCTGCGTAAAAAAATATTTCTCCTCATGTTGCCTCTGGTTCTTTTGTCAATTATCTTAAATCTGCGTCGTCTGGTTACCAACCCTCCTGCCAGTGCTAACGGTTTGTCCTCATTTACTCTAGCAAAACCATTCATGACTTTGAACACCTCTATCAAATCTCCTCTCAACCTTCTCTGCTCCGAGAACAACCCCAGCTTCTCTAGTCTATCCACGTAACTGTATTCCCTCATCTCTGAACCATTCTAGTAAATCTCTTCTGTACCCTCTCCAAAGTCTTCACGTCCTTCCTAAAGTCTGCTGCCCAGAATTGGACACAATACTCCAGCTGGGGCCGAACTAGTGTGTTATATCGGGTGAGCATAACTTCCTGCCTTTTGTACGCTCTGCCTCTATTTATAAAGACCAGGTTCCCATTTGCTTTATTAACTGCTTTGTTAACCTGTCCTGCCACCATCATAGATTTGTGCACAGGCACCCCCAGGTACTCTCTGCTTGCACCCCCTTTAAAATTGCACCATTTAGTGTGTCTGGTCTCTCCTCATTCTTCCTACCAAAATGTATCACCTCACACTTCTCTGCCTTGAATTTCATCTGCCATGTGTCCGCCCATTCCACCAGCCTGTCTATGTCTTCTTGAAGTCTATTACTTGAACCCACAATCCCCTGACTCAGAGGCGAGAGTGCTACCACTGAACCAAGGCTGACACTTGTCTGACCACATAAATATAGTAAACTAATATTTCTACACTGTCACCTTTTTTCAACTATGATGATAATGATGATTTTTTTTTTAAGTTAATGATTGTGTACTATTCCACCTCATTCACCGCTCAGACTGGCTTGGAACTTGTTCAAACGCTAACCATTGCAGAAATACTCTGGGGATTATGAGTTTAATGGAATTTATTAAAGAACTCCCTGTCTTCACCCCGTCATAACTCCCTAAACAGCAGTAGCACTCTCCGCAAAGTGTCTAGAAGGAAAGGTTTCAGTCTAAACAAACGCTGCTCATTCGGTTGGCTTGTTGCGAAGTCGAGGAAGAGCCTGTAAGGGAGGCCTTGGGGGGTATAAGCCCGTGGATTACATTAAGAAATGTCTGCAACAAGAAATCTAGAAATACCACAAGGATTTTCATAACGTTTAAAGGGCCATTTTATTCTCCTCTGGATGCCCCTGTGCATGTCTTTCTATTGGGAGAAGAAAAGATTTAAACCTTTGGTTAATGAAAACTTTTATTACATGCTGTGCATTTCACAGAGTCGGGTCAGTTTAGAAGCATTCCAGAGAGGAGAGGAGGTCTGTGTGTGTGTGCCTGTGTGTGTGTGTGTGTGTGTGTGTGTGCGTGTCTGTGTGTGAGTGTGTGTGTGCGCGTGTCTGCGTGTGTGTGTGTGTGTGTGTCTGTGCCTGTGTGCGTGTGTGTGCGTATGTGCCTGCGTCTGTGTGCGTGTCTGTGTGTGTGTGTGTGTATGTGTGTGTGTGTGTGTATGTGCCTGTGTCTGTGTGTGTATGTGCCTGTGTCTGTGTGTGTATGTGCCTGTGTGTGTGTATGTGTGTGTGCCTGTGTGTGTGTGTGTGCCTGTGTGTGTGTGTGTATATGCCTGTGTCTGTGTGTGCGTCTGTGCCTGTGTGTGTCTGTTTGTCTGTCTGTGTGTGTCTGTCTGTCTGTGCCTGTGTGTGTCTGTGTGTGTGTCTGTGCCTGTGTGTGTCTGTTTGTCTGTGTGTGTGTCTGTTTGTCTGTCTGTGTGTGTCTGTCTGTCTGTGCCTGTGTGTGTCTGTGTGTGTGCGTGCCTGTGTGTGTCTGTTTGTCTGTGTGTGTGTCTGTTTGTCTGTCTGTGTGTGTCTGTCTGTCTGTGCCTGTGTGTGTCTGTGTGTGTGCGTGCCTGTGTGTGTCTGTTTGTCTGTCTGTGTGTGTGTGTGTGTATGTGCCTGTGTGTGTCTGTTTGTCTGTCTGTGTGTGTGTGTGTGTGTGTGTGTCTGTCTGTCTGTGCCTGTGTGTGTCTGTGTGTGTGTGTGCCTGTGTGTTTTAATTTCCCTTTGAGGTTGAACCTCCTATGCTTTCTTCCACCTTCCTCCTGTCCCCCTTGTGTTTCACTGGGGTACAGCCTTTTGGGGGAGAGAGTTCCAAATTTCTACTAACATTTGTGTGGAAAAAGCACCTCCTGATTTCCCTCCTTAATGGCCTGGCTCTAATTTTAAGATTATGTCACCTCATTCTGGTTTAAACCCCCCCCCGCCCCCCCCCCCCACAACCAGAGGAAATTGTTTCTTCATATCTACCCTTTTGAATCCTTTTAACATTTCAAGCACCTTGATCAGATCAGTCCTCAATCTCCTATACTTATGGGAATACAAGACAAGTTTATGCAACATATCCTCATAAATTTACCCTCTAAGCCCCTCATATGTCCCTGATGTGATATTGCGAGCCCTTGTTGTTGGTAGTCACAAGCAGAAATCGCAGAATAGGTGCTACCAAGTTATAGTCCTAATCCCCATCTGAGCTCACAGTTAGAGAGTACACAGAACATTGCAATCTATACACTGAAATGTCTGCTGCCTTCATCCAGCACTTCGAAAGATGATTTTGCATCAGTTCTGCCCCCTTCAGCTGCAGTGTTTATATAAAGACTTTGACCTTTGTTCCTTAAATGGTAACGGAGACCCAGGATTTCCTGGGTCAGTTGTCTATATAAGAGTAAAACCATTGAGCATTAAGTGAGGCTGCCTTATGTAGAACAGAATTCCCTCAGGTAGAGTGGGACTTCCTGGTGTAGAGATTCCTTAAGGTAGACCAGGATTTCCTTGCATGGAGTGAGACTCCCTCAGGTAGAGATGGACTCACTTGCATAGAACAGGATTCCCTCAGGTAGAACGGGATTCCCTCAGTTAGAACGGGATTCCCTCAGTTAGAACAGGATTCCCTCAGGTACAATGGGATTCTCTCAGGTACAATGGGATTCTCTCAGGTAGAACGGGATTCCCTCAGGTAGAACAGGATTCCTTCAGGTAGAACAGGATTCCCTCAGATACAATGGAATCTCTCAGGTAGAACGGGATTCTCTCAGGTAGAACAGGATTCCCTCAGGTAGAACAGGATTCCCTCAGGTAGAACAGGATTCCTTCAGGTAGAACGGGATTCCCTCAGGTAGAACGGGATTCCCTCAGGTAGAACAGGATTCCCTCAGGTACAATGGGATTCTCTCAGGTAGAACGGGATTCCCTCAGGTAGAATGGGATTCCCTCAGGTAGAATGGGATTCCCTCAGGTAAAACAGGATTCTCTCAGGTAGAACGGGATTCCCTCAGGTAGAATGGGATTCCCTCAGGTAGAACAGGATTCCCTCAGGTAGAATGGGATTCTCTCAGGAAGAACAGGATTCCCTCAGGTAGAACAGGTATCCCTCAGGAAGAACAGGATTCTCTCAGGTAGAACAGGTATCCCTCAGGAAGAACAGGATTCCCTCAGGTACAATGGGATTCTCTCAGGAAGAACAGGATTCTCTCAGGTAGAACAGGTATCCCTCAGGAAGAACAGGATTCCCTCAGGTACAATGGGATTCTCTCAGGAAGAACAGGATTCCCTCAGGTAGAACAGGTATCCCTCAGGAAGAACAGGATTCTCTCAGGTAGAACGGGATTCTCTCAGGAAGAACAGGATTCTCTCAGGTAGAACGGGATTCTCTCAGGAAGAGCAGGATTCTCTCAGGAAGAACAGGATTCCCTCAAGTAGAACAGGATTCCCTCAGGTAGAACGGGATTCCCTCAGGTAGAATGGGATTCTCTCAGGTAGAACGGGATTCTCTCAGGTAGAACAGGATTCCCTCAAGTAGAACGGGATTCCCTCAGGTAGAATGGGATTCTCTCAGGTAGAACGGGATTCTCTCAGGAAGAACAGGATTCCCTCAGGTAGAACAGGATTCCCTCAGGTAGAACGGGATTCCCTCAGGTAGAACAGGATTCCCTCAGGTACAATGGGATTCCCTCAGGTAGAACGGGATTCTCTCAGGTAGAACGGGATTCTCTCAGGAAGAACAGGATTCCCTCCGGTAGAACAGGATTCCCTCAGGTAGAACGGGATTCCCTCAGGTAGAACAGGATTCCCTCAGGTACAATGGGATTCCCTCAGGTAGAACAGGATTCTCTCAGGTAGAACGGGATTCTCTCAGGAAGAACAGGATTCCCTCAGGTAGAACGGGATTCCCTCAGGTAGAACAGGATTCCCTCAGGTACAATGGGATTCCCTCAGGTAGAACAGGATTCTCTCAGGTAGAACGGGATTCTCTCAGGAAGAACAGGATTCCCTCAGGTAGAATGGGATTCCCTCAGGTAGAATGGGATTCCCTCAGGTAGAACGGGATTCTCTCAGGTAGAATGGGATTCCCTCAGGTACAATGGGATTCTCTCAGGTAGAATGGGATTCCCTCAGGTAGAACGGGATTCCCTCAGGTAGAACAGGATTCCCTCAGGTACAATGGGATTCCCTCAGGTAGAACAGGATTCCCTCAGGTAGAATGGGATTCTCTCAGGTAGAATGGGATTCCCTCAAGTAGAACAGGATTCCCTCAGGAAGAACAGGATTCCCTCAGGTAGAATGGGATTCCCTCAGGTAGAACGGGATTCCCTCAGGTAGAATGGGATTCTCTCAGGTAGAACGGGATTCCCTCAGGTAGAACAGGATTCCCTCAGGTAGAACGGGATTCCCTCAGGTAGAACAGGATTCCCTCAGGTAGAATGGGATTCTCTCAGGTAGAATGGGATTCCCTCAGGAAGAACAGGATTCCCTCAGGTAGAACAGGATTCTTTCAGGTAGAACGGGATTCCCTCAGGTACAATGGGATTCCCTCAGGTAGAATGGGATTCCCTCAGGTAGAACGGGATTCTCTCAGGTAGAATGGGATTCCCTCAGGTAGAATGGGATTCTCTCAGGTAGAATGGGATTCCCTCAGGTAGAATGGGATTCTCTCAGGTAGAACAGGATTCCCTCAGGAAGAACAGGATTCCCTCAGGTAGAACAGGATTCCCTCAGGAAGAACAGGATTCTCTCAGTAGAACAGGATTCCCTCAGGAAGAACAGGATTCTCTCAGGTAGAACGGGATTCCCTCAGGAAGAACGGGATTCTCTCAGGTAGAACGGGATTCTCTCAGGAAGAACGGGATTCTCTCAGGAAGAACAGGTATCCCTCAGGAAGAACAGGATTCTCTCAGGTAGAACGGGATTCTCTCAGGAAGAACAGGATTCTCTCAGGTAGAACGGGATTCTCTCAGGAAGAACAGGATTCTCTCAGGTAGAACGGGATTCCCTCAGGTAGAACGGGATTCTCTCAGGTAGAACAGGATTCCCTCAGGAAGAACAGGATTCCCTCAGGAAGAACAGGATTCTCTCAGGAAGAACAGGATTCTCTCAGGTAGAACGGGATTCCTTCAGGTAGAACGGGATTCTCTCAGGTAGAACAGGATTCCCTCAGCTACAATGGGATTCTCTCAGGTAGAACGGGATTCTCTCAGGTAGAACGGGATTCTCTCAGGTAGAACGGGATTCGCTCAGGTAGAACGGGATTCTCTCAGGTAGAACAGGATTCCCTCAGCTACAATGGGATTCTCTCAGGTAGAACGGGATTCCCTCAAGTAGAACAGGATTCTCTCAGGTAGAACGGGATTCCCTAAGGTAGAACAGGTTTCCCTCAGGAAGAATGGGATTCCCACAGGTAGAACAGGATTCCCTCAGGTAGAACAGGAATCCCTCAGGTAGAATGGGATTCTCTCAGGTAGAGCGGGATTCCCTCAAGTAGAACAGGATTCCCTCAGGTAGAACGGGATTCGCTCAGGTAAAACAGGATTCCCTCAGATAGAATGGGATTCCCTCAGGTAGAACGGGATTCCATCAATTTGAACAGGATTCCCTCAGATAGAATGGGATTCCCTCAGGTAAAACAGGATTCGCTCAGGTATAATGGGATTCCCTCAGGTAGAACAGAATTCCATCAATTAGAATGGGATTAAATCAATTAGAACAGGATTCCCTCAGGCAGAATGGGATTCCCTTAGTTACAATGGGATTCCCTCAGGTACAATGGGATTCTTTCAGGTAGAACGGGATTCCCTCAGGGAGAACAGGATTTCCTCAGGGACAACGGGATTCCCTCAGGTACGACGAGATTCCCTCAAGTAGAACGGGATTCTCTCAGGTACAGCAGGATTCCTTTGCATTGAGGGCGATTTGCTCAAGTAGAACAACATTGAGTTGGATTCTCCTATGTGCAGCGGAATTCCCTAGCCATGGTAACTGTAGATTTCCAGCGTCTAACAGAAGTGGTACCACCAGGTAAAGTAGATGAAACAAGTGGCACACTGATGTCGTGGGTTTCCGTTTGAATGTTGCTCCCCTGAGACCACGTAGGCTGAAGTAAAATTGGCTTAGGAAATGGGCTACCTTTCTTCCCCTTAACACGTTCGTATTGCATACCATACATAGCATGGATAGTGCCACTCTCCCAGTGAGAGCTGTTCTCTGTGCACACACATGTTGCCACTGAATGTTCTGCATCATCTCCACCGATTTGCAGATCTGAGAGATTTTTTTTTATTCGTTCCTGGGATGTGGGCATCGCTGGCAAGGCCAGCATTTATTGCCCATCCCTAATTGCCCTGGAGAAGTTGGTGGTGAGCCGCCTTCTTGAACTACTGCAGTCCGTGTGGTGAAGGTACTCCCATAGTGCTGTTAGGGAGGGAGTTCCAGGATTTTGACCCAGCGACGATGAAGGATCGGCGATATTTCCAAGTCAGGATCGTGTATGCCTTGGTGTTCCCATGCACCTGCTGCCCTTGTCCTTCTAGGTGATAGAGGTCACGGGTTTGGGAGGTGCTGTCGAAGAAGCCTTGGCGAGTTGCTGCAGTGCATCTTGTAGATGGTACACACTGCAGCCACGGTGCGCCGGTGGTGGAGGGAGTGAATGTTGAAGGTGGTGGATGGGGTGCCAATTTCCTTTTGGTTTATGTATGAATTGTATAAGCATGTGCTCTGTGCTTTTTGTGGTTCTGGGATTATGCACTGGACAGTAGCCTGGTGGCTATGGTACTGGACTAATAACCCAGATGTTGAGAGTTCAAATCCCATTATGGCAAGTTGTGAATTCAACCACTCTAGTAATCTGTGAGCTAGCAACAAAAACAAAATAACCATGAAAGTTGCTGGATAAAAACCCAACTGCTTCTATCAAGAGAAGGGAACCTGCTATCCTTTCCTGGTCTGGTCTACATACAATTCCAGTCCCACAATGTGTGGTTGATTCTTAATGCCTCTGAGGTGACCTAGCAGTATTCGAGTTTTGGATAGACTTAGCTTTCACAGCAACAGCACTAAAACAGGCTATTGGGCCTGTCAAGTCCATGCTGGTTTGTGGGTTATTGAGGGGAAGAGAAACACTTGGCATGGGAGGGGAAACTGAGCTTCTTGGAGGTAGCTTCAGGAATGAAGGCAACGTGGGAAAACTCGCTGG
Source organism: Squalus acanthias (assembly GCA_030390025.1). Classification (NCBI taxonomy): domain Eukaryota; kingdom Metazoa; phylum Chordata; class Chondrichthyes; order Squaliformes; family Squalidae; genus Squalus; species Squalus acanthias. Next base: position 131,228,861 of record CM059433.1, read on the forward strand.
GCATATGCCACGTCTTATCTGCACCAGTGCACCATCTGGAATCTTCTTCCGACCAGAGACTGCAATAGTAACAAGTCCAAATGGAGTCCAGTAGTGAATGAGTTAAAGAAAAGAATCTCTCGGGGATTAAAAACTGGATATCTTAATAGACCACAGTTGAGCCTGCTGAAGAATAGTCATAAACTCACACTTCCCTTTAATTAAACAGCAGGAGTCCAGTATTCCTGCACTGAAACTGCATTGTGTGAAACAAGACACCCGGTCCAGTATCCCTTTGGAGTGGCTGGATCAGATCTTAAAGCATACACGTAATCTTCACCATGTGAAAGCCTGCGGTTTTGTCGCAGATATAAACTCACTCGCTGCAACAAAAAGATAGTCGAGACTGTTTTTTTTTTGCGTGACATTGTGTAGGTTGAAAGACTTATTTTTTTCTGGAGACTTTTTGAACACAAATTAAGTGGGCCCAAGAGGTGATAGCAATCAAAATACCAGAGGAACCTACTGGTAGTCAGCTTGTTGACAGGCGGCAGAGGCAAGGGTATTCACAACCATCCAGATCAAGGGATAGATATGGCAGAAAGAGAGAAAGAGTACTAAAGGGAAGGAGGAGGAGCTGACCACTCTCTGTTTGAAGTGGTAATTGTAGAACAGATGTTATTCATTTGTGCAAGAAAGTAAATGAGGCCTTCTGATGGCAGGGGCACGATGCGGGTAAGTGATGGGCATCAAGATGGTAGGTGTTGATTGGGTGCATTGACCATCCATAAAGGGATCAAAGATGGGATTACAGAGCTCAGACATCCGATACACTGAGAAAGCAACATGTGGAATTAGGAAACCAGAGATATAGGGGAAGCACACTTTTTTTTAATAAAAAGAGAAAACAACATGCAGGTTCCACAAACACAGACATTGCGACGTGTTTATAACAAGATTAGAATAGTCTGAGGTGAAGGATGGTTCAGGATTTAAATTACAGTCTGAGTGGGGTGGTGGGGGGTGGGGGGGGGGGGGGATTAGAAACAATGAGGAATAGAATGAATATGACTTGTGGTGCACCAGTCCGAGCTCTCTTACAACAAACTTGGGAGAATTTTCCTCATTACATTAAAGCACAAACGATTGCCTTGGAACAGTTCTTAGTGCAAAATCAGGGGGGCTCTGATATGGGCGTGGGATCCTTTCCCAGGCAATTTTCCTCTGTGCACTGCACTCAGGCAATCCCTTACACCCAAGCACAATATCTGCCCCCTCATCTTTGAAGTAAGAAATGTTTCTTTGACTTTGCAAGTACCTGAAAAGAATTAACTACTGAGTATAAAAGGCACAGGTTAATCAGGGGGAAGATAACAGGGCATAATCCAACCAACAGGGTTCAATTGGTTTATACATATAAAATAATGGATACCTAGGAGTGATTACAGACTGGAATCTAATCGAGGGGTTCAGATGGTTTATATATAGAATAATAGACACATTGGAGTGATTGCAGACTGGAATCTAATCGAGGGGTTCAGATGGTTTATATATAGAATAATGGATATCTGGGAGTGATTACAGACTGGAATCTAATCGAGGGGTTCAGATGGTTTATATATAGAATAATGGATATCTGGGAGTGATTACAGACTGAAATCCAACCACAAAACAAATCTGTGCATCTTTCTACTGTGTCTTTTTTTAAAACCACCTTGCCTCCATGTCAGTTTGGGATTCTTTCGCCAATTTCTTTCCCCCAAGGAAAAGAGTAGGCCATAAGCGATTTTAAAACACGTTTTGAGCAAACGCTAAAAGGTCTTAGCTTCTTGGAATGAACAGTTTTGCTTTGCAAAGAACTCAAGCAATGGCTAATTCATTAGTGATGTCTGAAAGAAACTAAAGAAAGACTTGCATTGATATGACGCCTTTCATGAGGTTCCAAAGCAGTTACATCCAATGAAGTACTTCTGAGGTGTAGTCACGGTTGTAATGTAGGAAACGCAACAACCAATTTGCGCACAGCAATCTCCCGCAAACAGTAATGAAATAAATGACCAGATAGTCTTTTAGTGATGATAGTTGAGGGATCAATACTGGCTAGGACAATGAAAAGAAACTCCCCTGCTCTTCTTCAAAATAGTGCCATGGGATCTTTTACGTCCACTTGAGAGGGCAGATGGTGGTCTCGGTTTAACGTCTCAAATTTTATTCGCTCCACCATTGTCGGCCGTGCCTTCAGCTGTCTAAGCTCTGGAATTCCCTCCCTAAACCTCTCCGCCTCGCTCTCCTCCTTTAAGACGCTCCTTAAAACCTACCTGTTGTTGTTTTAGCTGCAGAAATTCAGCCAACTGAGCTAACCCATGGCATCCAGCACCTTGTTGTTGACAGTATGTTTCAGATTTCCAGTGTAGTGGGTGGTGGGTTTGTCGGCCTTTTGCAATGGTCTTGACGGTTCGAATCGTCCCACTCCCTGGTTCTGGAGCTTGGAATTATTTGGGGGATGTGATAGATGTAGGCAGACAATTGTTTGGTGCAAGAACAAATATTTTATTTAGAAATCGCACACCACATGAATTAACTAAACAAAACCGCCTACACAACGGGTACAGAGGTTATGCAGTGAGAGAAAAAAAACCGAAATAAAACCACCTCCCACCACGACACTAACTAAGTTAGGCTCTGAAATTACAGGGACTATGCTCACCAAAGGATTTCTCCACAGTTTAGACCAGTTGCACACTGCTTTCTCTCTCCTTGGCCGGTTGCGGTGTCTTCGGTATTAGCACTGGTCGACGTTTTGATGGTAAACAAGTTTTTCCTAGAGTCAGCACTGGATGATGGCTGATCTTTCAGTGACTCCGAGGCTTCTTGTTAGGTTTTCTTGTTGCGTTGCTGTAACCTCGTGTGGCAAGTTAGATGTTTCAAAGCCAGAGTCAAAAAGCCCAGAGTCCAAGTGCCTTTCCAGCGTGTTCTCGGGTACGTTTCTTCTGCTCTGGTGTGCTGCTGCTGCTGCTGCTGCCGGCACTCTCTCCCTTCAGCCCGTCTGTTCAGGTATTCTTTAGCTACTAGCAAGCCCCCAGTTATACCTGAGAGGCTGCTTAAACTTTTGCGCCAAAACTCGGGTGCACAATTGATTTTAGATGACTCCCTTTTGTGCGATTTTGGCAGGCTGAGCAACTCTGATGTGATCCCTTTGTGAGAATTTTGGTGGGCTGATTGAGCATTAGCATGATACAAGATTCCCAAAGGTGTTGATGGGGTTTTTGAATGGTGCTGTTAGAATGTAATCAAAAATGAGAAGTCGCACAACACCAGGTTATAGTCCAACAGTTTTATTCGAAATCACGAGCTTTCGGAGCGCTGCTCCTTCCCTCACTTTACCTGACGAAGGAGCAGCGCTCCGAAAGCTCGTGATTTCAAATAAAACTGTTGGACTATAACCTGGTGTTGTGTGACTTCTCATTTTTGTCCACCCCAGTCCAACACCGGCATCTCCGCAGAATGTAATCAGGTCTTGATACTGTCCATTGTGCGTTTTGCTGATGCCAGGGTTTTTCTGGATAGCCGTTTTAAGAACCATTAAAATATGTATGTCTCTGGGTCCCTGGTAAGTGGGCTTTTGTTAGACTGCTAATGTCTCCCTGGGGGCCTGCCTCCCAGGTGGGTTAGCAGCCCTATAAGGATTTCCATTTTCCTGTGCAGACCCGGCATATAATTTAAAATGTCCAAACTCAATCCAATAGGCCCTAGTTTAGTCCAAAGGCGCCTGATAGTGAGATATTTCTGTCCACATTTCTCCTCCAAGAGGTCCAACACAGCCCCCTTTTAAATTCCAGACACATGTCCATTAAGTAGGGGGTCCCGGAATTTTGTGGATCCTGCACCAGCAATGGAAGTAAAAGAAAGAAAGACTTGCTTTTCTATCGTGCCTTTCACGACCATCGGATGTCCCAAAGTGCTTTACAGCCAACGAAGTACTTTTTGAAATGTAGGCACTATTGTAATGTAAGATACGCGGCAACCAATTGGCGCACAGCAAGCTCCCACAAACAGCAATGTGATAATGACCAGAGCATCTGTTTTTTAGTGATGCTGATTGAGGGATAAATATTGGCTAGGACTCTTCTTCGAAATAGGGTTCTTTTACGTCCACCTGAGTGGGCAGACGGGATCCTCGGTTTAACGTCTCATCCGAAAGGCGGCACCTCTGACAGTGCAGCACTCCCTCAGCACTGCACTGGAGTGTCAGCCTAGGTTGTGCACTCAATCTCTGGAGTAGGACTCGAACCTTCTGATTCAGAGGCGAGAGAGCTACCCACTGAGCCACTGGCTGGCAATTATTTATAACAGTATATAATATATATCGAAATATATACTGTTTGAAATGGGTTGCATTGGCAATGGAAGAGAGAGTGAATGTCAGGTGTTGCTGGGGAGCTGAGTGAAGGGGAGGGGCTGCTGTGCGACCAATCAGCTCCTTCGCCTCGCGTCGCCTAGCAACAGTAACCAGGGAAGCGACGCTCAGGAGGGCGGAGGGGGGTAGAGTTACCCCGGCAACCGGGCCCGGGCCTCTCTCACAGCCTGCAGCCCGCAGCCATGCAGGCTGACTACTTGCACCTCCACCTGGACTACGTGGCGAGCAACGGCCTGGTGCTGACCCGCGAGCAGAGGGCCGCGCTGCAGATCTCGCTGGAGATCGTCAAGAATAACTACAAGTTCAGCCGGGTCTATTTCTGGGGCAAGATCATGGGCCTGAGCGCCGACTACTTCATCTTGCAGGGCGTCGAGCTGGACGAGCTGCGGGGCAGGAAGACCCTGTACAGGTTAGGAGGTTTCTAACCCCTAAACTCTGACCCTAAATCCTAACCACTAACCTTAAACCCAACCCTAAACCCTAACCACTAACCCTAAACCTAAATCCTAACCACTAACCCTAAACCCTAACCAGTAACCCTAAACCCTAACTACTAACTCTAAATCCTAACTACCAACCCTAAACCCTAACTACTAACTCTAAACTCTAACCACTAACTCTAAACCTTAACTATAAACCCTAACTACTAACTCTAACCACTAACCCTAAACACTAACACTAACCTTAAACACTAACACTAAACCCTAACCACTAACCACTCGCCTCTAACCCCTAACCCTAACCACGAACCCGAAACCCTAACCACTAACTCTAAACCCATATCACTAACCCTAAACCCCCATGCCTTAACCCTAACCACTATCCCGAACCCCTAAATTGCACAGTCTCAATAGTCACTCCATATATAATATAAGGTGTGACGATGGACCAGATGTGGGGCAGCAAGACCTTTTACAGGAAAGTGAGGGACTGACAATAGAAGAGGGGCAAGAATAATAATATAATTGTAATAATATAAATGTTAATATATAAATATATATATATTTAGAAAATATTTCAATACTACATAAATATTTCAAATGTAATATAGCAATCTAATATAAATATATAACATTACAAACATTACAATATAAACCTGAGTGAAATTATCTCTTTACAATAATATGAAACTGAGAACATAAGAAATAGGAGCATGAATAGGCCATTCGGCCCTTCGAGCCTGCTCCGCCATTCAATAAGATCATGGCTGATGATCTACCTCAACGCCACCTTCCCGCACTATCCCCATATCCCTTGAATCCCTTAGTATCCAAAAAATCTATCGATCTCTGTCTTGAATATACTCAACTTCTGGGAGGGCCTTTTTGTTTGGCCTTTTTTTTCCCTCCTAGAAGTATCACTGGCCACTCCCACAAGCCAGAGTGTGCCTTTACCTGCCCATTATCTGGGCCAATTTAGCAAGATCCAGGGGTCGGACATAGAACTTTTGTCATTGGGTCCAGCTTACTGGAATATGTCACATGTCACCACGTGAACGCGACTAGAAAACTGAGAATATGGGGGTGAAATTTGTCTTGGATGGTAGCGCAAAATGGATAACAGCGAATCAGCAGCCTGTTTACACCCTGCCCAATTATCTTTCTGAATGAAAAAGAAAACCAGGTGTAGTGTAAAGCGCGCAGCCAATTCACTATCACCTATTTTGTACTGCTGCCTAAGATAAACTTCACCCCATGCACTCTAAAGACTGTATGGAAATTATACACCATCAGATATATTTATTGAACATTAAACAGCGCCTGGTCCAAACTACAATGACAACTTGCATTATATAGTGCCTTTAACGTAGTAAACCATCCCAAGTCAGGAGTGATTATCAAACAAAATTTGACAGTAATTATAAACTTTATATGATTCTCCTTGTAATGTCAAAACATACTCCTGTGCTAAAGCTTCAACATAAAATTAATCATTGAAATACAGTTGCTCACTTCTTACTTCATCAGAGCCCTAAGCTCTGGAATTCCCTCCTCAAACCGCTCCGCCTCTCTACCTCTCTTTCCTCCTTTAAGACGGGAACGGTAGTATAGTGGTAATGTCACTGGGCTAGTAATCCAGTAGACCTGGACTAATGATCTGGAGACGTGAGTTCAAATCCCACCACGGCAGCTGGGGAATTTAAATTCAGTTAATTAAATAAATCTGGAATAAAAGCTAGTATCAGTATCAGTATCAGTAATGGTAACCATGAAACTATCGATTGTTGTAAAAACCCATCTGGTTCACTAATGTCCTGTAGGGAAGGAAATGTGCCGTCCTTACCTGGTCTGGCCTATATGTAACTCCAGACCCACAGCAATGTGGTTGACTCTTAACTGCCCTCTGAAATGGCCTAGCAAGCCACTCAGTTGTAATAAACCGCTACGAAACAAAATAATAAGAATGAAACCGGACGGACCACCCAGGCATTGACCTCGGCTACGGCAATGGCACACCCAGCCCAGTCAACCCTGCTAAGTCCTCCTCACCAACATCTGGGGACTTGTGCCAAAATTGGGAGAGCTGGCCCACAGACTAGTCAAGCAACAGCCTGACATAGTCATACTCACAGAATCATACCTTTCAGCCAATGTCCCAAACTCCTCCATCACCAGGGGTGGCGGTACAGTCGGGAAGGAGTGGCCCTGGGAGTCGTCAACATTGACTCTGGACCCCATGAAGTCTCATGGCTTCAGGTCAAGCATGGGCAAGGAAACCTCCTGCTGATTACCGCCCTCCCTCAGCTGATGAATCAGTACTCCGCCATGTTGAACACCACTTGGAAGAAGCACTGAGTGTAGCAAGGGCACAGAATGTACTCTGGGTGGGGGACTTCAATGTCCATCGCCAAGAGTGAAGGACATAACTGCCAGTCTGGGCCTGCGACAGGTGGTGAGAGAACCAACACAAGGGGAAAAACCTACTTGACCTCGTCCTCACCAATCTACCTGTCGTAGATGCATCTGTCCATGACAGTATTGGTAGCAGTGACCATCGTACAGTCATTGTGGAGATGAAGTCCCGTCTCCACACTGAGGACACCCTCCATCGTGTTGTGTGGCACTACCGCCATGCTAAATGGGATAGATTCAGAACAGATCTAGCAGCTCAAAACTGGGCATCCATGAGGCGCTGTGGGCCATCAGAAGCATTAGAATTGTATTCCACCACAATCTGTAACCTCAAGGCCTGGCATATCCCATTACCATCAAGCCAGGAGACCAACCTGGAGTGTAGAAGAGCATGCCAGGAGCAGCACCAGGCGTACCTAAAAATGAGATGCCAACCTGGGGAAGCTGCAACACAGGACTACATGCATGCTCAGAAGCAGCATGCTATAGACAGAGCTAAGCGATCCCACAATCAACGGATCAGATCAAAGCTCTGCAGTCGTGAATGGTGGTGGACCATTAAACAACTAACGGGAGGAGGAAGAGGCTCCATGAATATCCCCATCCTCAATGATGGTGGAGCCCAGTACGTGAGTGCAAAAGACAAGGCTGAAGCGTTTGCAGCCAGAAGTGTCAAGTGGATGATCCATATCGGCCTCCTGCTGAGGTCCCCACCATCACAGAAGCCAGTCTTCAGCCAATTCGATTCACTCCATGTGATATCAAGAAACGGCTCAGTGCAACAGATACAGCAAAGGCTATGGGCCCTGACAACATCCCAGCTATCGTGCTGAAGACTTGTGCTCCAGAACTAGCCACGTCTCTCGCCAAGTTGTTCCAGTACAGCTATAACACTGGCATCTATCCGACAATGTGGAAAACTGCCCAGGTATGTCCTGTCCACAAAAAGGACAAGACCAATTACCGCCCCATCAGTCTAGTCTCAATCATCAGGAAGGTGTCATCGACAGTGCTATCAAGCGGCACCTGCTCACTTGGGTTCCGCCAAGACCACTCGGCTCGCGACCTCATTACAGCCTTGGTCCAAACATGGACAAAGGAGCTGAATTCCAGAGGTGAGGTGAGAGTGACTGCCCTTGACATCAAGGCAGCATTTGACCGAGTGTGGCATGAAGGAGCCCTAGTCAAAGGGAATCGGGGGAGAAAACTCTCCACTGACTGGAGTCATACCGAGCACAAAGGAAGATGGTTGTGGTGGTTGAAGGTCAATCATCACAGCCCCAGGACATCGCTGCAGGAGTTCCTCAGGGCAGTGTCCTAGGCCCAACCATCTTCAGTTGCTTCATCAATGACCTTCCCTCCAACATAAGGTCAGAAATGGGGATGTTCACTGATGACTGCACAGTGTTCAGTGCCATTCACAACTCCTCAGATAATGAAGCAGTCCATGCCCGTATGCAATGAGACCTGGACGATGTTCAGGCTTGGGCTGATAAGTAGCAGGTAACATTCGCGTCACAGATGTGCCTGGCAATGACTATCTCCAGCAAGCGAGAGTCTAACCACCGCCCCTTGACATTCAATGGCATTACCATCGCCGAATCTCCCACCATCAACATCCTGGGGGGTCACCATTGACCAGAAACTTAACTGGACCAGCCACATAAATAATGTGGCAACAAGAGCAGGTCAGAGGCTAGGTATTCTGCGGTGAGTGTCTCACCTCCTGACTCCCCAAAGCCTTTCCACCATCTACAAGGTACAAGTCAGGAGTGTGATGGAATACTCTCCACTTGCCTGGATGAGTGCAGCTCCAACAACACTCAAGAAGCTCGACACCATCCAGGACAAAGCAGCCCGCTTGATTGGCACCCCATCCATCACCTTAAACATCCACTCCCTCCACCACCGGCGTGCTGTGGCTTCAGTGTGTACCATCTACAAGATGCACTGCAGCAACTCGCCAAGGCTTCTTCGGCAGCACCTCCCAAACCCGCGACCTCTTCCACCTAGAAGGACAAGGGCAGCAGGCGCTTGGAAACACCTCCCCCTCCAAGTCACACACCATCCTGACTTAGAAGTATATCGCCGATCCTTCATCGTTGCTGGGTCAAAATCCTGGAACTCCCTCCCTAACAGCACTGTGGGAGTACCTTCACCACATGGACTGCAGCGGTTCAAGAAGGCGGCTCACCACCACCTTCTCAAGGGCAATTAGGGATGGGCAATAAATGCTGTCCTTGCCAGCGACGCCCACATCCCATCAACGAATAAAAAAAAAAGACGCTCCTTAAAACCTACCTCTTTGACCAAGCTTTTGACCATCTATCCTAATAGCCTCCTTATGTGGCTCAGTGTCAAATTTTGTTTTATAACGCTCCTGTGAAGCGCCTTGGGACGTTTTACTAAATGTGCTATACAAATGCAAGCTGTTGTTGTTATTGCAGCAGAACACCATCACAGGTCTCTGATTAGCTCAGTAAATCGGTTGGCTTGAGACTGACAGGTGACTGGGAGAAAGTCCGCTTCAAACTTTGCCGTTTAAAATCCTTTGAAGATATATCGGGACATTCACGGGTTGTTAAGGAGGTAGCATATTTATCCACACCATGTTCTGTGATCGCCCAGCTGACCGTCAATGAAATGACAGACCAGAATGACGCCAATGACTCTGCACTCAACAGACACTAGCGCATTAAACCTCCCTTTTTGTCTGGCATGGAACAAGTTGCAGAAGTATATTAATATCTTCAGCACTCCAATGTACAGCTAACAGTAGCTGCCGTTGACCTGACTTAAAGGGGCACTAAACAGAAATCAGTTATAATACCTCTGTCTCCCTTCAGTCCCCTTTCTTGACAAATAAAAATCTTCATGGCAACCGTAGCCTTTTATTTAACTTAAATTCTGGGCAGTGTAGTTTCTTTGAAAAAATCTGTAAACCTTTTATGTTAAAACGATCTGATCTCCTGTGGTGTTGCACATAGGGAATCAGGATCAGCTGTAGTCTTCAGGTGGTATGGTTAGAAGACGGGGGATAATTGGGTTTTTAACATTTTAAAGTCATAGAGGGCAATTTTTGTGTCCCAACTGCCCCATTTGTGCCTATAAACAGAGCATTAGCACGGCCCTAATTGCTTGGGATACTGAAGCGTCGACTTAACACTGATTGGCTGCCCATTGCGGTGGAGTTTCCTCTCTCCCCAAACACCGATCAATATATGGCTGCCACGCCCCATCCCTCCGCTGAGCAAGTTTTCAGCCTATTCCCACAATCTTCTCTGAGGAAGATTTTGACCCTCTACCCACTCCCCCACAGAGCAAGTCTCCAGTCCCTATCCCCTATTGCAAGGTTGCCCTCTACCCCCACACAAAAAGAGCAAGAAGTGGTATCAAAATTTCATGATAGATAATGGCGAGTTCAAGCAGACACTGATAACGGTGGACCTTGAAGAAGCAGTGGAATTGCCAGCATTTTATTGAAACAAGCAGCAAAGAAATCTCTGCACCCACCTTTCCGAACTAGACCTCTCACCACCACCCCTCGCACTGAGAGGATTTCCCAGACGGAGGCGCAGTCCTCTGAACAGCATCCCTGTCCTCTCCCCATCCCTCCCATTTCCCTCTCACCTCCACTCCTCATCTCCCCTTTCCCTCCTGCCCCTCTTCCTCCACTCTCTCCCCATCCCCTCTCTTCTCCTTATCCTGAACCATTCTTCTGTCCTCCATTTCCCCCTTTCCCTCTCTTCTCTTCCCTCCTCCTCCCCATCTCTCCTCCTTTCTCCCTCCCTTGTTCTCCCCCTTCTCCTGCACCCTGCTGCCTACTCTACCCACTCCCTTCACCACCTCTCCCTCTCCCCAACCTATGTGGCGCTGCCCCATTTGAAAAACATCTCCCCTTTCCCCTCTCGTACATTGGTTCCATAACCCCCACCTTCTAACCTTGCTGGACCTGCAATCTTTACATTGGTCTTGACTATCCATGTGCAGTGTAACGCGAGACTAGTTGAAGATCCAATAAGGGAAGTGATATCCCAAACCTCTCAGTAATACAGTGCCAAAATAATACATACTACCCTTCTTAGGGGGTCCTGCGCAAAATACCATTCTTAATTGTAGACTCAAACACAGTCACTCGTGTTTATTTGATTACATTTCTTGTTTTAGAACTATTTAGAACTATTATATATGGTGATTATTTTCATTGCACCGGTCAACTTTAAACACTGGAATAAAGCTCAGCCTGTCTAGCTCCATGATATCACCCACAGAATACAGACGACACAGCTCACTGATTCTGGTAATTTACCACGATCCACAATAATTCTGGGTTCAATGCACATCTGTCAGAAACTATAAAGGGGAAGAAATTTCTAATCAGCAGTATTGTGTTGCCCAGGGCAAACTTTCAAAATGGAAAGGAGTGGGGGGAGGGAGGGGTGGGCGGTTATGCGGGGATATGCAGTGGTACAGCACTTTGGCAAACCAACACACACGGTGCCGCAGAGTAGTGGGATACAGTTTCCGGCTGTCAGGAATTTAACTTATAAGGAAAAGTTAAGGCAGTTGGGCTCGTTTTCCGAGATACAACGTGGAGACTTAGAGGTGACATGATTGAAGTTTTCGAGATTATGAAGGGAATTGATAAATATGGTCCGGGCAAATTGTTCACTTATGGCGAAGCCCTCAACTACCTGAGGGAGGCAATGAACACCAGGGAAAACTTCCAACTCCCTCAGGAGTGAAGCTCCAAGATAACAGTTGAATCTCGCAACCAAGATTGTACAGCTCATACCAGTGGCACGCTCTGCAAACTACTCACTATTCCTCTCTATCCCTTCATTACTCAGTACTCTACCTCTACTAACCATCCTCTCCTAATTCCTCATTTATTTCCGCTGCCAACTCACTATCTACCCAAATTACTCCCTAGCCGTCTCACTTCCCCAGTGCCCTAAACTCCTCTCAAAGCTTCACAAAACCAATACCCTGTTTCCAACACCATGTCCTCTATTTTACCACAACCCCACACCATTTCCACTTTCTTTATAAAGCACAATTTTCTCCAACATCTCATCATCAGAAGATTTGCTGGTAATTAAAGTAAAAGTCTTCCAGCCCAGTATGCTACCGTCACACTTCAGATGCCACACACGTCAAAGTGTCAAAAATGTCTAAAAAGGAGAAGGGGAAGCCGGTGATTTGCTGCTGTCTTTTCTGATCTTGATAACGGGGTCCCTCCCCAGGGGAAGGGAATTTCAAGCAATTGCCAATCTACAGAAACCTATGGGTACGGTGGTGTCGTTGGTTATGTTGCTGGACTAATAATCCAGAGAACATGAGTTCAAGTCCCACCATGGCAGTTTTGAGAATTTTAATTCAGTTTCGGCAAATCTGGAAATTGACCATGAAGCTGTCAGATTGTTGTAAAAACCCAACTGGTTCACGAATGCCCTTTACAACAACAACAGCTTGCATTTCTATAGCAGTAAAACGTCCCAAGCCGCTTCACAGGAGCGGAATCAAATAAAATTTAGGGAAAGGAACCTGCCGTCCTTATCCGGTCTGGCCCATATGGTTGACTCTTAGCTGCCCTTTGAAGTGACTATGACATACAGTACAAGGGCAACTTGAGATGGGTAATATCTTGCCAGCGACGCCCACATCTCAAGAATGAATTTTTAAATACTTCCCTCAACAATTGACTTTTAATTGCACTCAGGATATGTCTATTTAGACCACTTCTCCAAAGGGAATGCCTGAGAAGTAGCCTTAAAGGTACAGGCACGATTAAACAGAGCTTCACCTTAGCATCGAGAACAACACAGCTGTGAGCAATCTACCTGTGAGCAGTGCCATAGGAGATCCCCTAGTTTTGTAAAAAATTAGCGTTCTGGAAATACACAGGCCTGTCATCACCTAAAGAGAGAAAAGGTGAATAATATCTTGAGTTGAGCTCCCTTTGTGAGAACTACCAGTCCAACAGTGTCAGAGTGACATTCCCTTTTTAATTATATTACCCCCACCCAAAATATTTAAAATGACATCTGTTGATTTTTTTTACACAGTTTGAACTGCATGGAATGGATGCTGCTTTCCCCAGCAACAGATGAGATGATAGCCAAATCCATGCTGGTTAAAGGTCGCTTCATGGGTGACCCTTCTCATGAGTACGAAAGCATAGCAGCTAAGAAGACCGATGAAGAAACGACTGATTTGGATGCTAGTGTAAGAATTCAGACTGGAAACAGCGACGTTTATAAGCACTGGAAATGGTTGCCAATGAGTCTAAAGGGCTATAAGAATGGTAATCCTGAGCGGGGCTTCAGAACGCCGCACTTCATGCAAATACCCTGACCCTGTTGGAATTCCGAGGGTCAGGCTATTTACGTGAAGTGATTGGGCGCCCACGTTTAGCATCGGCGCAGCCGGGGTGCTCGCTCGGTGCCGGGGGGGAGGCCCGCAAATAGCGGGATCGTGCTGACGTCAAAACAAGTGCAGAAACAACAAGTGCCCAGCCTCTTGGCTGAGGATACCTCCTGTGCAGGATTGATGGGGAGTGGAGAGCCTGCGTAACTGGGTCCTGCCTGAACTTCTGCCGATGGCTCGCCCCAGATGCCCCGAAAGCATTGCGTGTTGTCGGGGGCACATTCTCTGGCAAAATACCACATCTTATTTATAACTATAGGGAGAACTGTGGCTGTAGGGGATAGGAAGTGGAACCTAATCAGCTTTCCGACCTGATTGCTACTCTTGGTTTAAAGTGCTCCTGTGTGGATGTTGGTATAAAACACCATCTAGCTTAGCTGTGATGCCTTCCACAGTCAAATAGCCTGCTAACACTCAGTGTCTGGGCTCACCCATGAACAATGGCCGCGGGCCACGTACCTGAGGGCAGCCATCACCCATTGAACTATTGTACTTTGTGAAAGACATGGGAGAAAAATTGGAGGATTATAAATAAGAAATTTGCACTTATACAGCACTTTTAACACAGTTGTACCCAGCTGCTTCGGGGGGATGGGGGACGGACGCTGAGCAGGAGTTAGGGGAGACGACCAAAGTGGTGGTCGGAGAGTTGGTTTCTATGGACGCTTTTGAAGTCACAGGGAGAGGTAGCAAGGCAGAGAGGTATAGGAAGAGAATTCCAGAGTGCAGGTCCATGAAGGTCGAAGTGTCTGCCAGTAATCATTAAGTGGGAAAGAGAAGGGGCTGTGGGGCGTGGGGGGAGTGAACACATGGTAGTCCAGAGTCAGACGAATGGCAGGTTCAGAGCTGGGACAGGGGGTTTCAGAGCTGGGTCGGGGAAGGCCATGGAGAGATTGGCAAATGAGAATGATGAATGTGCCAGGTGACAGGAGGCCAGCAGAGGTCAGCAAGGACAGTGATAATAGGTGAGCAAAAGTTACAATTGACGGTGATCTGTCGCTTTTGAAAATATACGTGCATTTTTGTTTAAGTTCAAGGTAAAGGAGGAAGAACGCCTGACAGCTACGATTGAACAAATAAACAGAGAAGCTGCAATAGTTCCCAGGGGCGCTTTTGTCAAGACACCTTATGAACAGGTCCACAAGAACAGGAGCTTCGAAGGTAAACAGTCCTTAAAGTTCAGGTTTCACTTGATGGAATGAAAACAAACATCTACAGGTTATTACTTAACACTTCCGCAATTGATGCCTAAATCACTAAAAATTGCAGCACAGAAGGAGGGTACTTGGCTCATTGTGCCTGTGACAGTCAGTACTAGCTCCAGTCTTCAACAGGTGCTGTCTACTCTAATCCTGTTTCCCGGCCCTCTCCCGTATACTTTTATAGTTCTCCTTTTCAAATACTTATCGATTTCCTTTCCGAATTAGTCTGGGAATTTCTTCAGAGGTGCTCCCACTCTGCCACAGTCACTTCGCTGGAAGACTCAGCCATCGTCTCCTTCTCAATAGCCACCTATGATAAAACATCCCGTGTTCCAATAACCTTCTGGATTAAAACATATTTCTTTAAACATATAAAGATTCTGAGAGGGCTGAGAGGGTAGACACTGAAAGGTTGTTTCTCCTGGCTGGAGAGTCTAGAACTAGGGGGCATAGTCTCAGGATAAGGGGTCGGCCATTTAGGACTAAGATGATGAGGAATTTCATCACTCAGAGGTTTGTGAATCTGGAATTCTCTACCCCAGAAGGCTGTGGATGCTCAGCCGTTGAGTATATTCAAGGCTCAGATAGATAGTTTTTTGGACTCTAGGGAATCGAGGGATATGGGGATCGGCCGGGAAAGTGAGTTGAAGTCGAAGATCAGCCATGATCTTATTGAATGGTGGAGCAGGCTCCAGGGGCTGTATGGCCTACTCCTGCTCCTAATTCTTACATTCTTATGTTCCAACTTCCCCCTTCATTCTTCTCGTGACGGTTGTCAGTCTGTGCCCCTTTGTTACCGGTTTGCCAACCAAAAGAAACAATCTTTCACCATTCACCCTCATAAAACCTATCATGATTCTGAAAACTATTACATCTCTCCTTAATCTCTGTATCAGCAAAAAAAAGGCCGTCATTTTTCAAGTCTTCTCATAACTATAACCTCCCATTCTTGGTGTCATTCTAGCGAATCTTTGCTGAACTAGTGTATGTTCTCTGATCCCATTTGTCCCATTACCATCTCCTATTACATTCTATTTAGTCAGCCGGTTAACCTTGGGCTAAAAATAACGCTCGGAGGAATGTTGTGTGAGTGCATTAAGTACTTGTACGTGAACTTCACTGATCAGAAAACTTATTCCACTGTCTCTGGCAGTGCACCTGCCTCTGAGTCAGAAAGTTTTTGGTTCAAGGCCCACTCCAAGATTTAGGCACATAATCTATGCTGACACTACAGTGCCGTATTGAGAAAGTGCTGCATTGCTGGAGGTGCTATCCCTTGGACAAGATCTCTTAACGTCTTCCTGTTGAGATGGACGTTAAAAATCTCATGGCACTATTTGAAGAAGAGCATGGAGTGTCCTGGTCAACACTCCTCCCTCAACCAACACCACCAAAACCAATACTAATTAGTCATGCATCTCACCTTGTGAGAAAAAGCAAGAGAAAATGTTCGCCAACCTCAAAGGTTGGCTGTGACAAGAGGAGAGGAAAAAGAAGGAAAACGTACGAAAGAAAGAAAAAGGCAGTGAGAGAAATGTTAAAGATCTAATCGTGTCCTAACACCCATGTGAGAAACGCACAGGCCACTTTTAACTACTTTTGTATTTTATAAGAACATAAGAAATAGGAGAAATCGGCTCTTTGAGCCTGCTCCGCCATTCAATAAGACCACGGCTGATCTTCTACCTCAACTCCACTTTCCTGCACTATCCCCATATCCCTTGATTCCCTTAGTGTCCAAAAATCTATCTCTGCCTTGAATATACTCAATGACTGAACAGGCCTCTGGGGTAGAGAATTCCAAAGATTCACAACCCTTTGAGTGAAGAAATTTCTCCTAATCTCAGTCCTAAATGGCTGACCCCTTATTCTGAGATTAGTTCTAGACTCCCCAGCCAGGGGAAACATCCTCCCAGTATCTACCCTGGCAAGCCCCTTTAATTTTGACCTCCTGCCAATGACCGGAAGCTGCGCCGTGGCATTCTGTGCATGAGCGGCTTCCAGTTCGCTACGTCACACCGTGCGACCTGGTTGAAAAGATTTGCGCATGCGCAAATGACAATGTCGGTTGGGTCCCTCCAACACCAAAACTGCTTTGGATCGAGCCGAGGGCCTATGCGTGAGGAATCCTCTGTTTTTGCTGTGAAAGGAACACCTGGAAAATCTTAGCCGCTACACCGCTGCAATCAACCATGCAAAACAACGCAACCACTTAACGGGACAATATATGGCCCTGTTCACTGTCCGAGAGAGGATCGGCCCGGGTGTGGGGGGAGCGAGGCCCCGGGTGTGGGGGGAGCGAGGCCCCGGGTGTGGGGGGAGCGAGGCCCCGGGTGTGGGGGGAGCGAGGCCCCGAGTGTGGAGGGAGGCAGGCCCCGGGTGTGGCGGGAGCGAGGCCCCGAGTGTGGAGGAAGGCAGGCCCCGGGTGTGGGGGGAGCGAGGCCCCGGGTGTGGGGGGAGCGAGGCCCCGGGTGTGGGGGGAGCGAGGCCCCGAGTGTGGAGGGAGGCAGGCCCCGGGTGTGGGGGGAGCGAGGCCCCGGGTGTGGGGGGAGTGAGGCCCCGGGTGTGGGGGGAGCGAGGCCCCGGGTGTGGGGGGAGCGAGGCCCCGGGTGTGGAGGGAGCGAGGCAGTGGATGTGGAGGGAGGCCCCGGGTGTGGAGGGAGCGAGGCCCCGGGTGTGGGGGCAGCGAGGCCCTGGGTGTGGAGGGAGCGAGGCCCCGGGTGTGGGGGGAGCGAGGCCCCGGGTGTGGGGGGAGGCCCCGGGTGTGGAGGGAGTGAGGCCCCGGGTGTTGGGGGAGCGAGGCCACGGGTGTGGGGGGAGGCCCCGGGTGTGGAGGGAGCGAGGTCCCGGGTGTTGGGGGAGCGAGGCCCCGGGTGTGGGGGGAGCGAGGCCCCGGGTGTGGGGGGAGCGAGGCCCCGGGTGTGGGGGGAGCGAGGCCCCGGGTGTGGAGGGAGCGAGGCCCCGGGTGTTGGGGGAGCGAGGCCCCGGGTGTGGAGGGAGCGAGGCCCCGGGTGTGGGGTGTAACGTCTGAAGAACAAGGAGCGGGGGTAGGAGGAGTAACATCACATGGGAAGGAGCGGGGGAGGGGAAATAACATCACATGGGAAGGAGCGGGGAGGGGGAGTAACGTCACATGGGAAGGAGCGGGGGAGGGGGGAGGGGCAGTAACGTCACATGGGAAGGAGCGGGGGAGGGGGGAGTAACGTCACATGGGAAGGAGCGGGGGAGGGGGAGTAACGTCACATGGGAAGGAGTGGGGGAGGGGGAGTAACGTCACATGAACCAGGAGGGGGGAGTAACGTCACATGGGAAGGAGCGGGGGGAGGGGGAGTAACGTCACATGAACCAGGAGTGGGGGAGGGGGGAGTAACGTCACATGGGAAGGAGCGGGGGAGGGGGAGTAACGTCACATGAACCAGGAGCGGGGGAGGGGGGAGTAACGTCACATGGGAAGGGGAGGGGGAGTAACGTCACATGAACCAGGAGTGGGGGAGGGGGGAGTAACGTCACATGGGAAGGAGCGGGGGAGGGGGAGTAACGTCACATGAACCAGGAGCAGGGGAGGGGGGAGTAACGTCACATGGGAAGGGAGGGGGGAGTAACATCACATGGGAAGGAGCGGGGGAGGGGGAGTAACGTCACATGGGAAGGAGCAGGGGAGGGGGAGTAACGTCACATGGGAAGGGGAGGGGGAGTAACATCACATGGGAAGGAGCGGGGGAGGGGGAGTAACATCACATGAACCAGGAGCAGGGGAGGGGGGAGTAACATCACATGAACCAGGCGTGGGAGTAACATCACATGGGAAGGAGCGGGGGAGGGAGAGTAACGTCACATGGGAAGGAGCAGGGGAGGGGGGAGTAACATCACATGAACCAGGAGCAGGGGAGGGGGGAGTAACATCACATGAACCAGGCGTGGGAGTAACATCACATGGGAAGGAGCAGGGGAGGGGGAGTAATGTCACATGGGAAGGGAGGGGGGAGTAACATCACATGGGAAGGAGCGGGGGAGGGGGAGTAACATCACATGAACCAGGAGCAGGGGAGGGGGGAGTAACATCACATGAACCAGGCGTGGGAGTAACATCACATGAACCAGGAGCAGGGGAGGGGGAGTAACGTCACATGGGAAGGAGCGGGGGAGGGGGAGTAACGTCACATGGGAAGGAGCAGGGGAGGGGGAGTAACGTCACATGGCAATGAGCGGGGGAGGGGGAGTAACGTCACATGGGAAGGAGCGGGGGAGGGGGAGTAACGTCACATGGGAAGGAGTGGGGGAGGGGGAGTAACGTCACATGAACCAGGAGCGGGGGAGGGGGGAGTAACGTCACATGGGAAGGAGCGGGGGAGGGGGAGTAACGTCACATGAACCAGGAGTGGGGGAGGGGGGAGTAACGTCACATGGGAAGGAGCGGGGGAGGGGGAGTAACGTCACATGAACCAGGAGCGGGGGAGGGGGGAGTAACGTCACATGGGAAGGAGCGGGGGAGGGGGAGTAACGTCACATGAACCAGGAGCAGGGGAGGGGGGAGTAACGTCACATGGGAAGGGAGGGGGGAGTAACATCACATGGGAAGGAGCGGGGGAGGGGGAGTAACGTCACATGGGAAGGAGCAGGGGAGGGGGAGTAATGTCACATGGGAAGGGAGGGGGGAGTAACATCACATGGGAAGGAGCGGGGGAGGGGGAGTAACATCACATGAACCAGGAGCAGGGGAGGGGGGAGTAACATCACATGAACCAGGCGTGGGAGTAACATCACATGGGAAGGAGCGGGGGAGGGGGAGTAACATCACATGAACCAGGCGTGGGAGTAACGTCACATGGCAATGAGCGGGGGAGGGGGAGTATTACCTCTCACTCTTCTAAACTATAGGCCTAGTCTACTCAATCTCCCTTCATAGGACAATCACCCATCCCAAGCATCAGTCTAGTGAATCTTCATTGCACTCCCTCTAAGGCAAGTATATCCTTCCTTCGGTAAGGAGACCAAAACTGTACACAATACTCCAGGTATGGTCTCACCAAGGCCCTATATAATTGCACTAGGACTTCTTTACTCTTATACTCCAATCCTTTTGTAATAAAGGCTAACATACCATTTGCTTTCTAATTGCTTGCTATACGTGCATGTTGCCTTTCTGTGATTCATGTACAAGGACACCCAGGTTCCGCTGAATTTAGCGCAAAGCAATACCTCAGACAGCTCAAAATATCACGCCTAAGATTTGTCTGATGCTGAGAACTGTGCTGAGATCAGGTAGAGAAGCAGACAGTGAACAGACTCAAAGGAATCCTGCAGATTGGGAACCAGGAGCAGATTGGATGCCATACGGCAGGTACCTGTGGAGCCCCTTGTTTACACTCCTAAGCTTCACATCAGTGGAGCAGCTTCCTGCAGGAAGGAGAGACCTGAAACAGTTGGTATCTACATAGAGGATAAGAAGGATAAATATCTGCTGTGTTGCAGGAGGTTTTTGAACAATTTTTTTCATTAAATCTTTTTCACCTCCTCAAGTTCTCCAGTCTGCATCCTACTCAAACTCCAACTTTGCCTGCATCCTGCTCACTGACCTCCACTGCTCGCTGTCTCCCGATGCATTGACCTTTAAATCTTTGTCCGCATTTACACATCTCTCCGTGGCCTTGCCCATCTTACCTCTGCAACCATCCGCAGTTCTGCGTGCCAGCCCATGACCTTTGCTCTTTCAACTCTAGCCTCCTTTCCATCCCCGCCACCTTCTCTCTCTCTATCTATGGTGGCAGATCTTCCAGCCCACATTTTGGAACTCTCTCCTGAAACACCCCTCCGCCTTGCTACCTTGCTTCCTCACCTTCAAAAGCCTCCCCAAAATCTAACTCTTCAGTTATGTCATCGGTCACCTACCCTAATTCTTCTACTACTGCTGTTCTCACCTCTGAATTTTTTTTAAAATTTATTCTTTTGCGGGATGTGGGCGTCGCTGGCAAGGCCAGCATTTATTGCCCATCCTAGTTGCCCTTGAGAAGGCGGTGGTGGACCGCCTTCTTGAACCGCTGCAGTCCATGTGGTGAAGGTACTCCCACAGTGCTGTTAGGTAGGGAGTTCCAGGATTTTGACCCAGCGACGATGATGGAATGGTGATTATATGCCCAGGTCAGGATGGTGTGTGACTTGGAGGGGAACCTGGAAGTAATGGTGTTCCTTACTGCCTGCTGCCCTTGTCCTTCTAGGTCATAGAGTTTGGGAGGTGCTGTTGAAGAAGCCTTGGCCATGATGGGAGATGTTTTCCTGCACCAAATGCTTACAATAATTCAAAATTTTCAATTATACCCAGGTGGAAGGCAGGAAATATTTATATTGAATGCATTGACCTCCACACTTGCTTGTCCTTTAAATAAATATAAGAACATAAGAAATAAGAGCAGGAGTAGGCCATTCGGCCCCTCGAGCCTACTCTGTAGTTCAATAAGTTCATGGATGATCTTCAACCTCCATTTCCACCCCCCACCTCGATCCCCATATCCCTTGATTCCCCTAGAGTCCAAAAATCTATCTAGCTCAGCCTTGAATATACTCAACGACTGAGCATCCACAGCCCTCTGGGGCAGAGAATTCCAAAGATTCACCACCCTCTGAGTGAAGAAATTCCTCCTCATCTCAGTCCTGAATGGCCGACCCCTTATCCTGAGACTGTGCCCCCTAGTTCTAGATTCTCCAGCCAGGGGAAACAGCCTCAACATCTACTTTAACGTTGCTTCCTAGTACAACCTAGTCCCTTATTGATTCCACCCAACCTATTTCATCTCCTGAGGACAGGTTCCAAAAACACAAGTAGAGAAACAGCCACTTAGCCCATCAAACCTATTCAATCCACACTATGGGGGCGATTTTATCAGCCCTGGGGAGGCGGGACTGCCGGAAAAATGGCAGAATTTGGGGGTGGGTGCCCAACCCGCTCCCAACCCGCCTCCATGCCATCTTCCCAGGAGGCGGGTAGCCGTCCCGCACCGGGTCCCGTCTCCTTGGAGCCGGGAAGGGATTAAAGCCTATTAACTGCCTGTTAACAGGCAGTTAACAGGCACAAAATAGGATTATCCCCTTTTTGCCCTCACAAGTGCAGGCTTCCCGAAGGCTCCAAAACACGCCAGCTCAGCGAGGCGAGTACTGGGTCTGCGGGGGTCAGGGGGGTGCAAAAGTGTGCTGTGAAGGTAAGTGATGGGTGCAAGAGTGTAGAGGTGAGTATCTGAGGTAAGTGCAAAGTATTTTTAAAAATGTACTTACCTTTGTTTCTTCCTGCAGGCTTCAGTCGGTTTAGATGCGGAGAATCTCGGATCTCCGTGTTGCAGATGAGAGATGGCCGTTGCATTCACAGATGCAACAACCATCTCATTTCTGTAAAAGAAAGAAGGTTGATGAGGTCTTGTATGCAAGACCTCATAAAACTGCAGAGAATGGCACTGTTTGACAGCTTCACAGAGCTGACAAACGATGACAATTCATCTGTCAAAAATTTTTGACAGATGAAACGTCATACGTTGACGTGCTCTGCAACCGGCTTTCCCTTAATTGGCCTGCTAAACCCGCTGGGCGGGCTTAACAAGGTCAATCAAGGGAAAATAGCGTGGGTTGGCCACAAATCGATGGAGGCGGGACATTGACCCGACAAGTAGCAGTCCCGCCTCCAACGTGCCCCTCATTCACAAAATCGCCCCCTCCATGTCTGATTATTTTATCATGGATTCTCCCCTCTCCCACCATCTGTTCAACTCCCAAGTTAAGGGACACTAAGTTCCTTCCCCCACCTCCCAGCAAAGTTTTCTTAAGTTTTTGTTTGTTTCCTTTAAAGATACATCAAGCATACCTCCAGAATACCTACACTACATTGCACCTCCTTGATCAGGACTATGCAGTCCAGCTATCCAGTTTTTCCTTAAATGTTTTACACTCCCTGGACCACACGTTCCCCAACCTCAGCATGAAATAGTTTAATCTAAACTGCCTGTGCACCTTCCCTCTTCTAAGCTTGAACCTGTGCCCCCCTAGTTTTGAAGTTTGTAGCAATAGAACATATTATTAGCGTTCAATTCATCTGTTTCCTTAAGGATTTTGAACACTTGAATAATATCTACCCGATGCCTTCTCTTAAAACAATCCCAGACTCTTTAACCTCTCTTCATAGCTAAGATGTCTTAAGCTAGGTATCAGTCTGGTTGCTCTTTTCTGCATTGCCTGCAATGCCTGGATATCCTTTTTGTGGTACAGCAGAATTCTACATGGCACTCCAGGTGTGGCTGTATTAGTTACCAGAATTCTACATGGCACTCCAGGTGTGGCTGTATTAATTTCTTGCTCATTAGCACCTCCTGGGAATTTGTGCTCTATTCTCCAGGTTATGCATCTCAAGATCAAACAAACTAAAACTGTACTTATGTAGAGTCCTCGGTAGTTTGATTTGGTGATGCCTAAGTATGGGGCTGATTTGTTTTTTGCACGAGTCAGACACAGGGCTGACACAAAAAAAAACGCAACTCTAGTCCGAATGAGACATTCATCCATCTTGGCAACTATCCAGTGCAACCTGACTTCTGAGCCAGTGACATCTATATTTACATGTTAGCTATGGCTCAGTGTGGTAGCACTCTCGCCTTCTGAGTCAGAAGGTTGTGGGTTCAGGTCCCACTCCAGGGTCTTGAGCACATAATCTAGGTTGACACTCCAGTGCAGTACTGAGGGAGTGCAGCACTGTCGCAGTTGCCGTCTTTTGGATGAGACATTAAAGTGAGTCCCCGTCTGCTCTCTCAGGTGGACGTAAAAGATCACACGGCACCAATTTGAAGAAGAGCAGGGGAGTTCTCCCCGCTTTCCTGACCAATATTTATCTCTCAACCAATACCTAAAACAGATGATCTGGTCATTTATTTCATTGCTGTTTGTGGAACCTTGCTGAGCGCAAATCAGCTGCCGCATTTCCTACATCACAACAGTGATTACATTTCAAAAAGTACTACATTGGCTATAAAGCACTTTGGGGCGCTCCGAAATCGTGAAAGGCGTTACAGAAATGCAAGTTTTTTTCCAGTACCTATTGTTTGGTGAGCTATTTGGTGATTACAGCTGCCATGACCCTTTAGACAGTGGAACGCTTCATGTCGACACTCTTGGTTTGACGGCATTCTCCACTCTGTATTTGACCTCAGGTCTGTCGGTGACCGAGGCTGGGAAGCTGCGGTCCTACCTTCACTTCACTGAGTCGATCATGCTGAAGAAGAAGTCGCTGCTGATGCAAGGCAATTTGGAGGAGTCCATTGATTTCCTCAATTCTATCGATGACGACGAGCTGAAAGGTAAGTCACTGAAAATTTTTCCAGAGTATAAGATCCCAGCGGGACCCTGGTTCCAAATGATTCAAGGTTGACCTGTACTGAGGACAGTGATTTAACTTTATTTCGCACAAACAAGACTTAATACATTACAGTATTCGAGCAGCAGTTTACAGAGAATAATTGAGACTTATATTACCACTTATACTCTGGGTAGAAGCCGCAATCGTGAGTAGGCTGCACCCTGCTACTCTTGTCTCTCTCTCTCGCTCCGTCTCCCGGGTGTCTCCTTGATTCGTCCTGTAATCTTCTCCTCCTGAAATCTTCTACTCCTGAAATCTTCTACAATTTGTGGCTGTTAAGACCCCCTTCTTGTACCCTTACTCTCATTCAAAACCTATGGAGTCCGCCTGAATCAATCACTGGCTGACACCCAAACCTAAAATCCAATCATAAAGATGCCATGTTTGCAGCACCCTGCTTTACGCAGGCTTTTAGTCTTATGACACTCTTACATCATCTGTTTTTGAGCACCAAGACTCTTATCTGGGGTAGTTATGGTAATACAAAAGGTTTATGTCTCCATAGTTTGAGATATGGGCCTTGCTGTTGGCCTTTGTTTTTATAATTCACTGCGGATGTTATAACATTCCAGCACAATGGTAACTGCACCTAACCTTGGTTCCCAGGCTAGCTGTATTCTGTCTCACCCTTACTGTTGGCTAATATCCAACTTTCACCCACAGCCTCACTATTCGACTATCGCAATCCTTTTTCTCATCCCAGGTTGTCTGGTTACAGCTTACTCACAGGCTTTTAATTATAAGCAAAAGGGTTATATGTCATATATAATTCAGGTTACCATTGCATACAGTTGATGATTACAGACTTTTATATTTAATTCTTGCACACGATTATAAATCCATTACTGATGATTATAAGTTAGTAAACCAACTAATCCATGATAATCTTACAAGAGCTATGGAGCTAAAAGGGTTAAATTATGGGGACAGGTTGCATAGACTAGGCTTGCATTCCCTTGAATATAGAAGATCTAACTGAGGGTGATCTAAGTGAGGTGTTTAAGATGATTAAAGAGTTGATAGGGTAGATAGAGAGAAACTAATTCCTCTGGTAGAGGAGTCCAGAACAAGGGGACATAACCTTATAATTAGAGCTAGGCCCTTCCGGCGTGATGTCAGGAAGCACTTCTTCACTCAAAGAATAGTGGAAATCTGGACCTTCCTCAAAAATTTGTTGAGGCTGGGGGTCAAAACTGAGGTTGATAGATTATTTTGTTAGGCAAGGGTATTAAGGGTTACGAAACTAAGGCGGGTAGATGGAGTTAAGATACAGATCAGCCATGATCTAATTGAATGGCGGAACAGGCTTGAGGGGCTGAATGACCTACTCCTGTTCCTCTGTTCCTATGGGAATTCGAAGAACAGCAGAGCTAGGGGCGAGCACTGGAGCAATAATGAATGTAGCTGAGTGAGGAGATGTGGGCATATCTCCCACACTGTCGAAATACAGATCTCAGCCTCCACAGCGCTGAGCAAAGTCAGGCTGGTCTTCCCCACAAGGAAAGGCAAGGGATTCAGGAATGAGAGGCAAGTAACTCCCAGCGCATCTCCCAGCAAGTAACTTTGGACCAGCATTGGCAGCGCTAGTTCCTGGCCATTGGCAGTTTGCATGGTACAGACCAGGAAAGTCCCTGTTTGATCCCTAGTCTGTGCTGGGTTAGCCCACCTCAGCTGGGATAGTAGGTGGGCTGCTGGGCTAGGGAGGGGAAAAAGCAGCCATGGTTTCCATTTCTGACCAAATTTCAATTGACTTCTTCTGGTTTGGTCCTCCGGTGAGGACAGGTTTATGCTCACCCCATCACCCCATGCCCAAATAGCCTGCTGCATTCACTGTTCAGGCTCGCTTGGCTGAGGTATCGGAGGGTGACCGACATTCCGAAAAGCCAGCACCTTCACGAGCATAGCGCTGAAAAATTGGTGTGAAAAGAAAATTAAGTGGAATATTTTAGTGAAGTATGTTCTACTATAACAATTTATAAAACTAGGATTGTTCCTGGGTTTTGCTGCCAAGAAATGGCACTTATCCTTTGCTAAAACTTTCAATCCAGGCCTGCAACAATATGCGCTGACGTTGTGAACGTTGGTTGATTTAATTCATAATTCAAAACAATATCAGAGTCATACAGTGCTAACGAAGTAAATCCTGGTGATGTAGTGGGCTGTTCATGGAATCGTAGCCATTTCAGCATAGAAGGAGGCCTTATCAGCCATTCTACCTGTGCTGGCACTGGCTCTACACTAGCTAATCTCATTTCCCTGCTCTATCCCTGCAACCATTAATATTTTTCTTCTCCATGTGTTTATCTGACCCCCCTCGTAAATATTACCATTTACTTGCCTTCAATAGCCACGTGCGGTAAAGCATTCCACATCCTAATAATTCTTAGCATGAAAACAAAATTTCCTTCTAACCTCGTCCCTTTACGCCTCTGGTAATAAATTTATGGTCCCTTGTTACCGATAGACTGACCAATGGAAATAATCTTTCACTATTTACCCTCCCAAACCGTTTCATATGCCCAGAAATTCCTCGGAGGGGGGAGCAATTCCGAGGCAATTCCGGGCCATAATTTCGAATGCTTGTGTTAGATCTCCCCCTTACCTCTTACTGCTCCGGTAAACACAGCCCCGGTTTTATTTCAACTCCCTCGTTGTTTCGGGACATTGTGTGAAGCGTCAGAGCTTCCCTGCATAAATTATCGAATTTAATCCACAAACGCTGAAAGCTCTGTGGGATGACTAGAAGCCTGCTATCAAAAGTAATGGGCTAATGCAGGCAGTGCGGCAGAACAGGGCTCCAGAGATAGCAAGGCAAACTCCAAATGCTGCAAATCAGCAATCAAAACAGAAATGCCCCATAGATCAGCCAACATCTGAAGGAGAGCAGACAGCTTAATGCTTCAATCAGGACCCTATGTCAGAATCGCTCTGAAGAAGGGCCCCACTTGGAACATTAACCAGCCTTTTCAGATGCTGACAGATCCTACTGTATGTTTCCAACATTTTACTGATTTCCAAACAGAACGTGATGCCTAGCAGCTCCCCCAACTTAGTATCCCCTCCCCCTTTTCCCAGCTTTACTCTGGCCTTAAATCTATTTGATTTCCGGCTCTTCACAGTTCTGATGAAAGGTCATCGACCTGAAACGTTAACTCTCTTTCTCTCTCCACGGATGCTGCCTGGCCTGCTGAGTTTTTCCAGCGCTTTCTGTTGTTATTTTAGTATCACAGCACAGAAGGAGGCTATTCGTCCCATCGTGCCTGTACCGGCTCTTTGGTAGAGCTATCCAATTAATCCCACTACACTGCTCTTTCTCAGAGCCCTGCAAATTTGTTCCCTTCAAGTATTTATCCAATGCCGCTCTCCTTTGCAGCTTCGTCTTCCTGTGAGTTGAGCTTCTTTAGCACCAAGTAAGGCCAGTTTAAGTCACTGAGTCATGGTGGAGGTGGGGATTTTTTCAGCTTCTGCCCGAAGCCTGTGTCCGGAGGCCCGAACCACTTTCAGGTTTAAAGGCAGCCGGCGACGGCGGGCGCCAAATGGGCGCAAGCCGGTCATGGGAGGGCAGGCAATCCCAGTCTGCTCCGAGGCAGCAATGTTGGGCCTGTGGGGGCAGAGCTGATCCCGGAAGGGGCAAGCACAGATGGGCAGCAGCGTTTTGGTGGAGTCGGGAGGAGCACTCCTGTTCCTCTGGTTCCGCAAATAACTTTTTTTAAAGGGGCCCGTTTGAAGAGTGGCCACCAACAGTTCCTTCAAGGAGTGCTGGTTAGGCTGTTCCCCGCTCGGGTAAAAATGAGCAAAGTTCGCACAGCACATGCTCCGCCTATCTGTAATTCACAATTACAATCGGAGTCTTAAAGTAGTGTCGGATCCTGGTTTGCATATTTAGACAAACTACCGCCAAAACAGGCGGGCGTGCTGAGCGTGCATTTACAGGCCCACCTGAAAACCATATCAAGCGGGCGTTGGGTGTCCAAGGGTTGGCCGAGGTTACCTTCCTCCCCCTCCCCCCTCCAATTTTTCTCCATGTGCTGTATTTAATGCCATCCCTCGTATGTCAGCTGTCAGGATTATCAGTGGTTTGTGTGTGTTTGTCAGTGCCTGATGCAGTAACCGCTGGTCTTCTCACACTGGTCACAGTGCAGGGAGCTGGGGCCGATATCTCGCCCACTAAAGCTAAAAATCTTTCCCTAAACCACTTCATCCTGTTCGCCCGCTTCAAAAACTTTTTCGCCCCATCGATTGTGAACTATGGTCCCCTTCCCTTTAAACTTTCCTGCCTCCTGCTTGGTACCCTGACCTGCCCCTGGTAAAGTCACCCTGAGTCATTCTCTACGAGGGCTGCAAGTTGTTGTCATAAGTGCTCAGTTGCTACAGCCACTGTGCGGTTTTTGCAGTCTCCTGGTTTTCTGCTCAATTCACACAGGAGTTTCATGTGAAGTGCCTTGGGACGCTTTACTGCATTAAAGGCGCTATATAAATACAAGTCGTCGTTGTTGAAGCGAGAGACATCCAGCATAAGGGGACAGCGCAGAACCATGGTTTATTCATTGCCACGTGCTCCCAGTTCTCAGCAGGGGACACTACTTTATTCGTACCGCCCCGTTTCCAGTAATGTTCATATTTGACAGAGCATAAGATGAAAATCAGCATTTTTACAATTCCCGGTTGCCATTGCACAATTTCAAACTGTCTTTCCCAATTTCCGACTTAAAAGGAGAACCATCCCATGGGATGCGTACGAGGGATGGTCAGTAACAGGGGAAAAGATTTAATTTCATTAAGTGACAGAGACTACGTGAATTGTCAGTTTTAACTGCAAGTGTTCATTAATCACTGAATGCGGTTTAGTTCCAGTCTCAGCTTTATTGAGGGGCAACTCAATCACAGAGGAACTGTTTACAGGAAAGCGTCAGGAGATCAGTGTATTGAACCTTGCTGTCACTTTATGTACTCCCTCTAGCTGCCCCTCTCTCTGGGACCACAAACCGGCTTGCGTTTGAAGAATTTTTACATCAGTCAGAAGATGCACAGTTTACTCAGCACGGTCTAGGGCATCGCCAATAATAATTAATAATAATACTGCTTAAAGTTACAAGCCCCGATTTTCCTTGGGAGTTGCTGCTGTAATGGGGGGTGGGGGAGGTAAAGTTAATAGCAAGAGGCCCAGCAGGATTGTTTGTTTTTGTTGGTCTTAGGCTGAGAGAGGAATACTGGCCAGAACCTCTGGAGAACTCCCTATTCTTCAAATTCTGCCATAGGATCTTCATAATCCATCTGAACCATGGGAGCAGACAGATAGGGCCTTGGTTTAATGTTTCCTCCAAAGCCAGCACCTCTGACAATGCAGTTCCCTCAGTCCTGCTCTGAAGTGTCATCTTAGATTATGTGCTCAAGCCCCAAGTGGGGCTTGAACCCATGCCCTTCTGACTCATAGACAAGAATGCTGCCAACTGTGCCAAGCTGACACATGGTATTGCACCCTTCTGTCCCCTATTTCATCAGAGACATTAGCCCATTTAATACAATGGTTAATACTTGTGTTAAAATAGCTAACATGAATTTCTTACAAACATATTAAGTATCGTTCACTAATTCCATCCACAGCCATTTCTAAGCTGTAATTGACCTTTGAACTCATTTGTCTGCTTCAATGACCTTCCCTGATAACTTATTCCACAATTCTATTAATCTATAGGTGAAAAGGTTCTGCCTCACTTCCTTTCTTACTCCTAACATCCTCATTTTTAATTTGTGTCCCGTGGTATTTGAGTGTTTTCCCGTAATGAACAATTTATAATCATGAAACTTTAATCATATCACCTCAAACTCTCGTTTCTAAAGAAAACTAAGTTCAAGTTCCTTAAAAGGAAGTTTATTCTAAAGTACTCCCCCATTTCATAGAAGATTTAGTAGCCTCAAGATGAAGCAGATTTCACCATTTCCCAGGCTCACCAACTCTAGGGTGGTTCTCAGGTGGTGCCTGCTGTTTCCTAGTCTTTCCTTCCCTTTCAACCTTTCCTTATAAGTTCCTGATGCCCAGGATTATCTTCATTGCTCACCTTTGCTAACCATTTCTTTAAATTGAGAAACCCAGGTGAAAGGCCAAAGCCCACAGTGCGAGACACCATCAAGGTTCACAAAAACGTACAGCTGAGGGAGACCATCTGGGCCATCTAGCTTACTCCCCCGGCACAGCATCCAAGTGTCTCTTGAATAGCTCCAGAGCTTTTGCCTCTAGTACCCTACCTGGGACACCATACCAGGTGTTCACCTGAAGCACGTCTTCTTTTAAAGTGATTATCAGCCCTGAACTGCTTTGTATCTATGTGCCCTTGCCTGGACTTTTATTTTAACTAAGTAGTTCTGCAAATTCCCATTTCTATTTCTCTCAGTATCTTATAAACCTGTAAAACATCCTCGCTTATTTGCCTCTTCTCAAGGCTGAAAAGTCGGAGTTTTTCTAACCTTTTGTTGTAACTCATAAAGAGGTCCTTCTCTGCACCGTTTCCAGTGCTTAGGTGCTTCCCTTGTGCTCTGGTGATCAGAAATGAACACAGTGCTCAAGGTGCAGCTTTGTTAAAGGAAAGACGTGTTTGACTCATTTAATGGAGTTTTCTGAAGAAGTGACTGGGTAGATAAAGGAAATGCAGTAGATGTAGTTTATATTGATTTTCACAAAGACACTCTTTAAGCTGTGTCACAGAAATGGTGGCTATGGTATAAGAGTAAATGTAGCAGCATGGATACAAAGTTGGCTGGCAGACAGAAATCAAATGGTTAGGGTAAATGGGTGTTGCTTAGATTGGAGAAGGGTTGGAAGTGGTGGAATTGTGTACCTGTTCAACCACACCCTTCAGTATCTTTCCATTAACTGTATCCTCCCAATCCTGGTGTATTCTCCCAAAATGTATTAACTCATACTTACTCATGTTAGATTGCACCTGCCTCATGTCTGCCCATTCTGCTAAACTATCTTCCTCTTCCTGGTCCCCCCTGCACCGTCCACTGTACCTGACTGAGAGAGCAGGCAGAGAGACAGACCTACTGCCAGGCCTCTGCCAAACCCTCTCTGTAATCAGTCAGTCTGAGGTAGACAGGAGCTGCCTCAAGTGACTCCCTTCCTTCTCTTCCATTCCTGACTTTCACTTGCCCCTCCCCCCCCCACCTCCTCCGCTTCCCTCAAGGGTAATTTGACACAGTTTTTCCAATGTTTACTCTCTATGTCAGCTTGAATAGTTTATCTGATACCATTGCAAATGAAGCATAAATCTTAATTGGTGATAAAAATACCCACAAAGGGTTGGGGATATTGGATCATATCCAGTTTCAGAAGAGCAGTAATAGGGAAGCCCAGGGGAGTATTTTATGTGCAAAGTATTTCCTCACTCCCCCCCCCCCCCCCATCCCCACCATTTGCATTGTAAATATATAGGCAATAATTAGCAGAGTGGGTGGCTCCAAAATGGCTCTCAGGCTTGTTCAAAGTCATGGCTCCTGCTGCCGTTAGTGAAGCCACCTTGAGACACCTCCCTTCGATGAAGTCATGGACAGGCCTAATGACAACGTGCCCAGCATGTGGTTGTCGGCACAGGTTTGCCAAATAAGAAATGCCAACCTGAGTTGTGAAAGTATTCGTCTCCATCATTTTTTCAATAGCTTTTGTGAATTCAAAATAAAAAGTCCTATTTTGTAAAAAAAAAAATCAGCGACAGGAGGAATTTCTGGCCCCAAGCTTGTCATTCAGTGGCTTCATGAAGCTTTTAACATGAGCAGCATGGTTTTGTTTTTCACAAACAAAATCATTACAACAGTAAATGTCTCTTCAGCTGAACAAGGTACATTTTAGATTTCAGTAGCCCAGTTTTACCCTTTGTTTTTCTTTGACCAGTCCTATCACAGATTTAAGGTAATTGGCAAAAGAACCAGAGGAGAGATGAGGAGAATTCATTTTTACTCAGTGAGTTGCTATGATCTGGAATGCACTGCCTGAAAGGGCGGTGGAAACAGATTCAGTAATGATTTTCAAAAGGGAATTGGATAAATACTTGAAGGGGAAAAATTTCCAGGGCTATGGGCGACGTTCCCTTTAAGCTGCACGGCTGCGCAGTGCTCTGCCGATCCCGCGCAGCTGGTGAGCCAGCTTTTAAATGCAAAAACCGCACATGTGCGGAATTTTGAATGGGCCGCGCAGCCTGTTAAAGGGGCCGCGGGGGCCAAAAGAATTACAGGGAACATTGGCTTTGGGGAAAGGGCAGGGGAATGGGACTAATTGGACAGCTCTTTCAAAGACAGGCACGAAGGGCCGAATGGCCTCCTCTGTGCTGTACCATTCGATGATTCTATAACAACAGTCAGGGCAGTGCAAAAAATCACTCACTGCGTGAAGCGCTTTGGGGCGTTCCAGTGATAAGGTGCTCTATAACACCATAGGCATTATTAAAATTAATCTTTGGGAGGGGAAAAACAGAATTTTTAAGGCAATGTGTTTCTTTTTCCAAATACAGTACGTAGCTCTGCTAATATTTAGGTTTTTATTATTTCCTGAATTGGGTCATGATATTGGGTTCAGTCAACTGTGGGCAAATCTGGGCTTTTTTTCAAAAATGAAAGGGTCTGTTTATCATCGGAAAACTCTGATAAAATCCTTCAAAGAAATGCAACTGTCTTCATGTCTCTAAAGGGAGCAGCTGTACACCATTCACTGCACGCTCGGTGCCTCCTCCCTCAATGATGTGACACACATGACTGAGGTGCACCCTTTGTCATTGCTCCCAGTTGCCAACTCTGGCTGGGTGTATTCTTGGAGGCTTCATCACATGACCTCCCGCCCAAACCTCCCTGCTCCCACACTTCTACCATTGGTTGGTCCTCCTGCGCATTGCCTTCCCACGGCCAATTGGAAAGCGAACAGACCCTTTGTTACCCAACTGCATTCACCGTGACTGTCAGTCAAACAGCCCTTTACCCCCCCCCCCCATTTCCAATATTTTTACAACTAATAAATGAAAGTGTTCAAAGAAAATACAAAAAACACGATTTTCTTTTAAACGCCCCTATGATTTTTCTCCCGGGTCGCTCATAGCAGAGTCCTGGAGATTAATCTTCAATTCCTGGACACTCCTGGACAGTCCTGGAGGGTTGGCAACCCTACTGTTGTCTCAGAGAGAAGACGCTTATGGTCCCTTGAACCAAACGGGGAAGATGGCTGCGCTCTCCTCACCGCAATCGCAGCATAGATTTTATTGGGCTTAACCCTCATCTTGGCATTCATCACTCAGCAATTTGGGGAAGGGTGGGGGGGTTGTGGCGAGGGGTGGGAATTATCTGTGTAACCTTCAGATCAGAAGGCCTGACAGCTGGGAGCACTTTGAGCAATAATGACTCCCTTTGAGCTTTTCTTCATCCTTTAACTGTGACCCTCTGAACTTTCTTTGCCTCCTTGTTTTTATTTATACAGTAACGTGTGAATTGGACTGTGGTGACCCCTCCATGTTTAATCTTAATTACCTCAGCCCCTGGACTCAAGATTTTGTTATCTTTAATCGGCTCTCTCAGTGTTGATGCTGGCAATAACAGCATTCAGGGAGTGATTTTCTTTCTTCCTTCCCCCCACCCCCTCCCCCCCCCCACCAATGATCTGCAGCAAGTCCAGAGCGTAACGTTTCAACACAAAAACGCTTTGGGACTGCTTTGACCCTCACGGTTCCTGCGCCTTTTCACCGTTGTTGATTTTTAGGATTGTGGGTCGTCGATGCTTTACAGATGCAGAGCGATAGGGCATCGGAGGAAGGGAGCTGTCTGAGCCCAACATTTTCCAACACTGCTGCTTTGAAGTGGATAAAAGCCCCACAGATAACGCTGGAAAAGCACAGCGGGTCAGTCAGCATCTGAAAGAGGAAGGCAGGTTAACGTTACTGGCTTGTGACGATGGGCCTTGGTCTCTCCTGTAGTTCGCTTCTGTTCTTTCAAATATTCTCCCCCCTTTAGTCCCCGCTCGGGTTGCCAGCTCTAGATGGATGTGTTCCTGGAAGTTTCATTACATGATGTTCCCTCCTCCCACTGGCCCGTTCCCACGCTCCCGCCATTGGTCGCCTCATGCATCCATCCTCATGGCGCACCATCTTCCAACGGCTATTGGAAAATCAGGACTCAATTGGATGATTCTTGACTGTCGAACAGCCTTTCCCCCCCCGCAACTCCTATAATTTTTTTACAACTGATCAACAAAAATGTTCAAAGAAAATGAAAAAGAAAACACACCATGTTCTTAACGCCCTATAATTTTTCTCCCGGGTTGATCACAGCGGTGTCTTGGAGATTAATCTTGAATTCCTGGAGACTTCCGGACAATCCTGGAGGGTTAGCAACCCAACTTCCTTCTCCTGACCCTTCTGGGCAGAGTCCAAGTTGATGCCAGTCACCCTCCTGTACCTCACCCAAGTGGTTATTTTTCACGCGCGAGCTCATATACTGAGTGTCAGCAAGCCACTCGGAGGTATCACATCGGACGTTCACACACTGTCCAGCAGGTCACTGGAAAGCGATCGAGGCAGGAACTCAGCCTGATTATTCCCCCACGCCCCCCAACCAACCATAACTCTGTGCTTAATTGGCTGACTTTTTTTTAATATTCATTCATGGGATGTGGGCATCATGGCAAGGCCAGCATTTATTGCCCATCCCTAGTTGCCCTTGAGAAGGTGGTGGTGAGCCGCCTTCTTGAATTTTGACCCAGCGACGATGAAGGAATGGCGATATACCTCCAAGTCAGGATGGTGTGTGACTTGGAGGGGAACTTGGAGGTGGTGGTGTTCCCATGCGCCTGCTGCCCTTGTCCTTCTAGGTGGAAGAGGTCGCGGGTTTGGGAGATGCTGCCGAAGAAGCCTTAGCGAGTTGCTGCAGAGCATCTTATAGATGGTACACACTGCAGCCACGGTACACCGGTGGTGGAGGGAGTGAATGTTTAAGGTGGTGGATTGGGTGCCAATCAAGCGAGCTGCTTTGTCCTGGATGGTGTTGAACTTCTTGAGTGTTGTTGGAGCTGCACTTATCCAGGCAAGTGGAGAGTATTCCATCACACTCCTGACTTGTGCCTTGTAGATGGTGGAAAGGCTTTGGGGAGTCAGGAGGTGAGACACTCGCCACAGAATACCCAGCCTCTGACCTGCTCTTGTTGCTACAGTATTTATGTGGCTGATCCAGTTAAGTTTCTGGTCAATGGTGACACTCAGGATGTTGATGGTGGGGGATTCGGCGATGGTAATGCTGTTGAATGTCAAGGGGCGGTGGTTAGACTCTTGCTTATTGGAGATAATCATTGCCTGACACTTGTATGGCGCGAATGTTACCTGCCACTTATCAGCCCAAGCCTGAATGTCGTCCAGGTCTTGCTACATGCGGGCATAGACTGTTTCATTATCTGAGGAGTTGCGAATGGCACTGAACACTGTGCAGTCATCAGTGAACATCCCATTTCTGACCTTATGTTGGAGGGAAGGTCATTGATGAAGCAGCTGAAGATGGTTGGGCCTAGGACACTGCCCTGAGGAACTCCTGCAGCGATGTCCTGTAGCTGTGATAATTGACCTCCAACCACCACAACCATCTTCCTTTATGCTAGGTATGACTCCAGCCAGTGGAGAATATTCCCCCTGATTCCCATTGACACCAGTTTTACTAGGGCTCCTTGATGCCACACTCGGTCAAATGCTGCCTTGATGTCAAGGGCAGTCACTCTCACCTCACCTCTGGAATTCAGCTCTTTTGTCCATGTTTGTACCAAGGCTGTAATGAGGTCTGGAGCCGAGTGGTCCTGGCGGAACCCAAACTGGGCATCAGCGAGCAGGTTATTGGTAAGTGCTACTTGATAGCACTGTCGATGACACCTTCCATCACTTTGCTGATGGGGCGGTAATTGGCCGGTTTGGATTTGTCCTGCTTTTTGTGGACAGGACATAACTGGGCAGTTTTCCACATTGTCGGATAGATGCCAGTGTTATAGCTGTACTGGAACAACTTGGCTAGAGGCGCGGCTAGTTCTGGAGCACAAGTCTTCAGCACGACAGCTGGGATGTTGTTGGGGGCCCACAGCCTTTGCTGTATCCAGTGCGCTCAACCGTTTCTTGATATCACGTGGAGTGAATCGAATTGGCTTCTGTGGTTGTGGGGACCTCAGGAGGAGGCCGATGTGGATCATCCACTCAGCACTTCTGGCTGAAGATGGTTGCAAACGCTTTAGCTTTGTCTTTTGCACTCACGTCCTGGGCTCCACCATCATTGAGGATGGGGATATTCATGGAGCCTCCTCCTCCCGTTAGTTGTTTAATGGTCCACCACCATTCACGACTGGATGTGGCAGGACTTCAGCCAATTAAGGATGGCATTTGAGATGAAAGAAAGAATGAGAGAATGTATACACAACAAACCTTTCATGACCTAAGGACATGCCAAAGTGCTTAACAGCCAACAAAGTACTTTTCAAGTGTAGTCTCTCTAACCCTAAATGTAGGGAAACCACATGGCGAGAGTAGGCGAAGAGGACACATATTAACCTTGTAAAAGGTAAATTTAGGTCTGAAGTTCCTTACACAAAGAGTGATCAGTGTATGGAATAAACTTGCAGAAGAGTAGCAGGAGCAAACTCTGGAATATTTTAATTGGATGCTGCAATGGGAAAGTTCCAGGATCTCTGGACAGATGAATTAAGATGGGCCTTTATTCATCCATAATTACCCTTGTTATCAAAAGTTGTATTTTGTTATCTTACTTGTGGGATACTGGAAGGCAATAATCTTTTTGGACTGGATTTAGGAGGCTGTAACTGACTGGAACGAGAGTGTTACTAACAGTGCCGGGAACCCTTTCTTGGCGGGACATGGCCCATTATTCATTTTGGGATGGTTTGTTTTGAGCGGCAGAGCACAAGAATTCTCCAGCAAAATGCCTTGATTATTTTTGGGCTACACAACACACGCTGACTTGCCAGGAAAAATGTAAGCCCAAAATTGCAGGAATTTCTGGAAATGTGACTAATTTCAGCTTCCGAAGCAACTGGATACATTCATTATTGAAAGAAGCAAGTTCAGGGCAGGCTTTCGTGGGAGATAAGTGAGGCAGAAAAAAGGAATTCCTTAAAGGGGCGCTGTAAAATCGGGATGTTTACGGCAGGCTTATGTGCCTGTTACTGCAATCTCTGCATTTGAAATGATGCAGTGCAATATTAGTAACCAATGTGTTAAAAACGTTTAATATGAAATTCCTGTGTGCTATTTGAGCGAAAGTGTTATAAACATTTAAAGCAAATGCCAGCGGCATTTCATAGAATCACAGAATGTTACAGTGTAGAAGGAAGCCATTCGGCCCATCCTGCCTGTGCCAGCTCTCTGAAAGAGCTCCCAATTAGTCCCACTAACCTGCTCTTTCTCCATAGCCCTGCAAAGTTTTCCTTTTTAAGTATTTACCCAATTCCCCTTTGAAAGTTACTATTGAATCTGCTTCCACCACCCTTTCAGGCTGTGCATTTCAGATCATAACAACTCGCTGCGTAAAAAAAATGTTCATCTGCCCCCCCCAGGATTTTTTGTTATATGAATATGTTAATGTTTCAGCTGCTAAAACCACACATAGTGATTTGATATGATTGTATTAATGTGTCAGTTATTAATACCCCACATAGTGATTTGATATGAATGTATTGTCAGGTACTGATACCCCACAGTGATTTTATATGAACATTAATGTGTACAGCTACTAATACCCTACATGTTTGAAGCAGTAGGGGAGTCAGCAATCAGCCTCGGCGCCTCTTGGCTAGGGAAGGGGAAAAATCAAGCAGGGTTCCAGCTCCTGCCCTCGATTTTGCAAACCCCCTGCTAGTATGGACACCGGCCGGGTGAGGACAGCCTTCTGCCGGGCTGCCCTCCACAGTCAAATCCTGGTGCTTGCTGTCCACTCTGACGCACGGGTAACAGCCACTCGCGTCAGATCCCAGACGGCGACAGGTGCCTCTCCAGCCGTGTCCAGCAGGGACTCAGCACCTTGAGGAGAGGAGGAGGGAGAAGAGCTGCAGTCATCAGGGGGCCTGACACACCTTTTGACAGATAGGAAGCGAGCCTCGGAGGGGAGAAAAAGCAGAAGGTAGCGTGGAGACGCCGAAAGAAATGAGAAGTCTAAAAGCAGCTTCACCTAAGGTGTCAAAATAAAACGTTAAAATGTACTGGCTTAGCGGCCGTGACCCGGGTTCAAATCCTGCCCAGATTGGCAGGGTAAAAGGAGACTTTCTGCTGGTTGTTAGGGTTCTCCATGAATTGAATTTGGCCAGTTCTTTACCCAGAGAGTGGTTAGAATGTGGAACTCGCTACCACAAGTAGTAGTTGAGGCAAATAGTATAGATGCATTTAAGGGGAAGCTAGATAAACACATGAGAAAGGAATAGAAGGATATGCTGATAGGGTTAGATAAAAAGGGGTGCAAGGAGGCTCGTGTGG
The DNA here is from genome assembly GCA_030390025.1 of Squalus acanthias. Classification (NCBI taxonomy): domain Eukaryota; kingdom Metazoa; phylum Chordata; class Chondrichthyes; order Squaliformes; family Squalidae; genus Squalus; species Squalus acanthias. Next base: position 131,267,614 of record CM059433.1, read on the forward strand.
AGCATAAACACCGACACAAACCAGTTGGGCAGAATAGCCTGTTTTTGTTCTGTAAATTCAATGTATGTAGATCTTAGTTGGCGTGGGATCACAGCACAAAACCGGTTTTAATTTCCACTAAATTAGCAATCTAACTCAGAGATTGCTGCAGGGATGGCTGGTGTGAGGGTTTGTGGGGTGGGGAAGAGTAAAATGGGACATTGGTGCAAATAGAGGTGGTCTCTTCTGAGGTTGGGGCTGATTAGAGGCCATACCTGACCGAGGTGTTTTTGATTCTGCAAACAGATGCCTAATATGGAACATGTTCCATTCCCCATCCCTCACCTTCCCTTGTAAGGCACAAAATTCACCGAGTGAAAGAAGGCAGGTTCCATTGAACTATCCAATCCATCCACGGCATACGAAGGAGAACGGAACCATTTCTCTTTTAAAACGAGCACATAAAAAATAATTTGACTGTATTAGTCATTAAGCTGTAGGCAATCCTAAAGTGCAAGGACTGCATATGTGGACAGTGTGCATGCTGTTCAGTCAGAGACCCAGAGGCCACGCTAGTACCACGCAATCATTAATCACTGTTTTTTGATAATAATCCCCAATAATTTTGTTTGGAAGCGCAATGTGGTAGGTCCTCAGCTGTCTTCACAATAAAGCTCTCTTTTCCAGAGAACATGGGTGGCAGGGAAGCAGAGCAGGGAAACTCTCCTGATGTCCTGGCCAGCATTCCTTCTCAACCAACACCACCAAAGCAGATTAACTTGCCATTTTTTTATTGCCGTTTGAGAGACCTCATTGTGCAATTTTGGCTGCCACGTTTCCTCTATGGGTGGGAGGAAATGGGTTCATGACTTTGAGACCCACCCACCCCGTCACCCTGTCAGCATCCCCTTAAACACGTGAATGAAAGAGAGAAAAATCTTGCATTTAGAAGCCATCTTTCACATCTTTAGGATATCCCAAAGCGCTTCACAGTCAATGATTTACTTTTTGAAGTGTAGTCACTGTTGTTATATAGGCAAACGTCCCAGCGATACAGCTCCTTCCTGTCCCAGTACTGGTGCCAGTGTCCCATATTCATGCACCGACTGCCATAAGAGAAATGCTTTATTATCGCAGTAAGTTCACGTGATTCAAAACCTTCTCTGATTGCCAGCTACTGGACCACACAGTGAAAGCTGCAGTCAGAATAGATGGCCATCAGTCTGGCAGTGCAGGTAAAAGCCATCTCCTTATTGCCAGAGACAGCAGGGTCACCTCATGTACCTGACCAAATGGCCTTTTCTTTCTTTAAACCGTTCTCACTGCCTTAATGAGGTCTGTTTTATTTTCTTTTAACCAGACTTTCTAAAATGGCTGACCCATCTGAACATCTCCCTCTCCCGCAACCACCCCCCCACACACCTTTCAGGATCCCTATTAATCGGTTCCCCAAACAAATTGATCCAGTGACCTTTAACACGTAGTAAAAGCCAGCTGCAACTTCTCAATTTGTTACCTCACTAATAGTCTCCATTCAAGGTCCACAGGGCCTGGCCAATAAAGTTGTATTGGTGCTTTGCTCCAAGAAGGGAGTACTGTATTTTGTAGCACAATTTCCATATAAAAGGCTCATTATCAACATGTCCATCTGCTAATGGCAATAATCCATTATGTTTGAGACTGGAATAGAGACCTTGAGCTGATTAAATAAATCCCTTGCCTCATTCTTCAATCAATGCTGTTTTACAGCAGCACAGTAAACAGCCTGTGCACAATGTACTCAGGTGCACCTCATCCCTCCCGCAGACTGTGGCAGAAGCTCTTGTTTTATGAGAATTATTATATATTTTATTTTCACCCACACAGTTGGTTAAGCATATCAATTTTAGAGTAAGGATGTGTTTCAGAAAGTCTCCCTTCTCAGAGTGTTTTTAGTCCAATTAAGAGTTTGTATTGCCAGGGTTTTATATAAATCGGCAGGTGCAACTTCGATGGTTTCATGTCTTAAAATCTGCTTTTAAACGAAACACAAATAGAGCATTAATTTTAATCTCAGGAAGGTTCAAGGGCTGCAAGCAGAGCTAACTGGCTAGTTCAAAAAAACATCAAAACACTGCATGGTGGGGAAATGATCCGTGGTGGTCGTTTTGACCAAGCGGCATTTTAAGCGGCAGCTGGTAGCGCTTGACTATCTCGAATCGGGAGGCCGGTTTTCCCCTAGGTTGGCACTCATGGCCAAATCTACGCGCCAGTGCTGCCGCTGGAGAGCCATGCCCGCCGGCCACGCATGACGGGGAATCGCAGGCAGCAGCCCGTGATCAGTACAAAAAAAAAACATGGGTATTCTTCCCCTGCCTGCACTATTTGAAAAGCAGCAGGCTGGTACCCAGGTCAGCATTCTTCCCTCAACCACCGGCAAAGAAACAGATTGACCAGTCACTTGCCTCATTGCTGTTTGTGGGATCTTGCTATGTCAATAATGGCTGCTACCTTTGCCCACATAGAATCTTACAGCACAGAAGGCAGGCCATTCGGCCCATCTTGTCTGTGCCAGCGCTTTGAAAGAGCTATCCAATTAGTCCCACACCGCTGCTCTTACCCCATCGCCCAGAAGATTTTTCCTTTTCAAATATTTATCCTAGTTCCTTTGAAAAGTTACTATTGAATCTGCTTCCATCACCCTTTCAGGCAGTGCATTCCAGATCACAACAACTCGCTGAGTTTCCTCCTGTCACATCTAGTTCTTTGCTGACTATCTTAAATCTGTGTCCACTAGTTACCGACCTTCTGCCATTGGAAACAGTTTCCCCTCGTTTACTCTATCAAATCCTTCAAGATTTTGAACACCTCTATCAAATCTCCCCTTAACCTTCTCTACTCTAAAGAAAACAACTCCAGTTTCTCTCGTCTCTCATTCTTGAAGTCTCTCATTCCTGGTACCATTCTAGAATATCTCCTCTGCACCCTCTCTAAGGCCTTGACTTCCTTTGGAAAGTGTGGTGCCCAGAATTGGCCACGATAGTCCAGCTGAGGCCTAACCAGTGTTTTATAAAGGTGTAGCATAACTTCCTTGCTTTTGTACTCTCCGCCTCTGTTTACAAAATCCAAGGATCCTGTATGCCTTTTTAATAGCCTTCTCAACTTGTTCTGCCACCCTCAAAGACTTGTGTACGTACACCCCCAGGTCTCTCTGTTCCTGCAGCCCCTTTAAAATTGTTCCATTTAGTTTATATTGCCTCTCTCATTCTTCCTATCAAAATGAATCACTCTCACTTCTCTGCGTTAAATTTCACCTGCCATGTGTCTGCCCAGCTCACCGTTCTGTTCTCGTGAAGTCTGTTACTGTCCTCCTCACTGTTTACTACATTTCTGAGTTTCGTATCATCTGCAAACTTTGAAATTATGCCCTGTATACCCAAGTCCAGGTCATTTATATCAAAAAGATGCACTTCAGAGCATTTAATTGCCTGTAACTGCTTCTTGATGTGATAAGATGCTCTATAAATTTGTATGTTAAAATAACGTTTTAGCAGCCAAAGATTGAGCTGTCCCTGGGAGAGGGGTGTTACTTGAAACATTAATCCAGCTTTCTCTTTCCTAACCTGATTACCAAATGGCCATTAAAAAATAATTAGTTTGAAGCTTGCAGTAAATCACAAAATATATCAAATCATATGCCCAACACTTACCCATTGTATCTGAACATCTCTTCCACCACCCTTCCTGAAAATCCTTGTGGTGGCCTCCGATTTCCCTCCACTCCACTCCCATTACCTTTAGCCACCACACCCCTCCAATTTTAAGCTTTCTCCCGAAACCTCTCTTCCGAAACCTCCAAACACAAACCTTCAGGCACCCTCCTAACTCCGGCTTGGTGTCGACACTCCCCCCGTAAAGCACCTTGAGGCATTTTGTTATGCGAGGAGTACTGTATGAGTACAAGCTGTTGGCTACAGCCCAGTATTATCTGAAAAAGATGTATTGATACAGTCCCTCTAACCCAGAGGTCTTTGGATCCCAGGGGTTGCACACCACCGTCAAATTTCCATATTTTTGACTTTAGAATGTTACGTCTGTTGCTGAATACTAATTATGGTGTCATTTTCCTTTGAGTAGCTGACACTTCTGTTCAAGGCAAGGCATCTCCATTGCGTCAGCATTTGCAGGGGTTTTAAAGCCTGAGCTCTGACTGGACGGGAGACTGACAAACGTTGTGTGTTTTTGGGTTTGCAGTGTTCTGGAGTCTGCAGTACGAGAGGGGCAGCAAGCTGGTCATTCTACGAAGCCTCTTGTGGCTCGGCTTCACCTTCTTCCACGTACCGGAGACCGCTCAGTACGGCTCCCTCTACATGGGCTTGGGCGAGAAGAACATGGATTTTCCATTCATGATATGACACTTCTGTCAATCCCAAAACCCAACGTAAATCAATGAGACGGGGCCGAGTCCAGTCTCTCTCGCTTTAATTAACATTAAATCAAATTACATTTTCTGTATATATTGCGTACACACTATGGACAATGAATGAAATCTCTCTATATTTCAATAAATGTTATTTGAACACCCCGCCACGTGCTGCAAATTATTTGTTTGTTGATAAAAAGTGCAGAAGTATTGTGGTACTTCAGTCAGCCTGCACCAGAGTTCACGTCAGTGTTTCAAATAACAGGGCTTCTTCCCGTAGACAATGTTATTCTTCAGTATTGGGTCTCCCACAGGCATGCGGACCTTACACCACTTGAGGCCTTTCTTCCAGATGGGCTTCACCGAATTGATCGACCATCGAGTAAGGTATCTATGTAAAGAAAACACAGAGGGATTTGATCATTAATACTTGCAGAGGTCGCATGGTGTTGTTCATGGTGAAGCAGAGGATACGATGAAGTGTGACGCCTTTAGTGTGATAGCTAAAGTGCGACACTTACAAGAAGTGCACAGCACACACAATACTTACTTTAGATAGATAGATATTTTATGGTTACATCAGCAACCTAGAGATACCCTGACAGCTCAGCAGGTTTAAGCAGTGAGTAGCTGCTGAGCCGTAGAGAGACCAGGTTTGATTCCCAATCTATGCTGCGTTAGCTCCTCTCAGCCAGGGCAGCACTTGGTACACTACAATAGCTTAATACCTCCTTGAAAAAGTGTAACATCCGCACCGACACCTGGGAATCCCTGGCCCAAGACCGCACAAAGTGGAGGAGAAGCATCCGGGAAGGCGCCGAACACCTAGAGTCTCTTTGCCGGGTGCAAGCGGAAGCCAAGCGCAAACAGCGCAAGGAGCGCACGTCAACCCAAGCACCCCACCCACCCGCCCCTTCAACCACTGTCTGCCCCACCTGTGACAGAGACTGTAGGTCCCGCATTGGACTCATCAGTCACCTGCGAACTCATTTTTAGTGCGGAAGCAAGTCATCCTCGGTTCAGAGGGACTGCCAAGAAGAAGAAGAATACCACTCTTGGTCAAAGCTACAGGTGAATCACCGCTGCTCGATCTCGGTGCCTTGGTGGAGGGTGGGGGCTGCTACCTCTGGAACTGTACACCAGTAAGGAACAATCTCCAAGAGAGAAAAGCAGGTGAAGACTTAAAGAAAGAAAGAGCCAGCTATACGACCATTGGGGTGGAGGAAACACAGTCAAGTCCGACCCAGTCCTCATGCGACACCCACACATGCACTTTCCAGCAGGAGCCAGCGGAGAGTGAGCAGGAACAGGACCCTGACATGTGTCCTCCCTAATCAAAGGAAACAAGGGCAAATTTACTGCCTCAATTGCTGCTCCGGATGAGAACAACCAGGAACTGAACCCTGAACACTCCTGGCCAGATGACCAGTTGAGGCAGCAGGGGAGAGCTGTCCCATGAGTTTTATTGAGTACCAGGCGATATATATCTGAATGGCTGATAAATCAACGAGTTGTGCAGTGGCATGATACACTGCAGTCATTAATGACTGTTTTTCAAAATACCTTCCGCCTCACAGTTAAATCAATCATTAATAACTGCTGTGAAAATAACTTCCTTTCCTTTTAAAAAGTGGATAACCTTTAGGAGTTCATTACTGCAGCTTATAAAAGATTTAAAAAATGTTAAGAATAACATGGGAGCAGCTGGTTAATTCTCCCAGTCTGCAATAAAGTACGTTTAATACATTTATCCAATGCTTGACTCAACTAGTCTAATCCGGCAAAGGGAGAGGAAATATTTATCACTTGTGTCAATCGTAACTGCTGCAATTTCTTTAAAACATTAAAAAAATTATATCAATGCCTACTATTTTAATAATGCTGCTTCAAGTTAAGACAGGTTTCTCTTGCAATCAGCTGCTGTCTGCTTGAGTAAGTCAGACTGAAAGCTATCTAACCTTAGCTGGTAGCACGCTCGCCTGAGTCAGAGGCTGTGTGTTCAAGCCCTCGTCCAGGCCAACAGGCCAGTGGAAGACTCGGCGAGTGCTGCAGTTTTGGAGGTGTCATGCTTCAGATCACAAGGTTCAAGTGATGTTACAGATCGCTTGGCACTATTGGAAGAGCATGGAGTTCTCCCTAAGCTATGGAATTCTCTCCCGAATCCTCTCCGTCTCTCTCCTCCTTTAAGATGCTCCTTAAAACCTACCCCTCACCTGTCCTAATATCTCCTTATTGGTGTTAAATTTTGTTTGAGACATCGAGAGGCGCGATAATTGCTATGTGAAGACAAGTTTTTCTCTTTAAAGACATGAACAGTTAAGTCATGTGCCTGGATAGGATGTCATTGAACATGCAACAGTGGTGAGATCTTTAACATCAACACCTTCAGGTGCTTTTGTACTGCTCTGATCTGGTTCGGATTCTGTGAGCTGGGTCTTGGCGTCTCACCCAAATAAATCCTCTTCCCTTATCCCGGGGTCAGACTCCTAGACTTGGTGTTTTGTGGTCTAGGAGTCTCACGCCCCTGCTCTTTCCCCATAGTGCTGCAAATTTCTCCTTTTCACGTATTTAATCCAATTCCCTTTTGAAAGTTATTACTGAATTTGCTTCCACCACCCTTTCAGACAGTGCATAGAATGGTTACAGCACAGAAGGAGGCCATTTGGCCTGTCGAGCCCGTGCTGGCTCTCTGCAAGAGCACTTCAGCTAGTCCCACTCCCCCGCCCTTTCCCCGTAGCCCGGCAAAATTTTTTTCTTCAGGTACTTATCCAATTCCCTTTTAAAAACCACGAGTGAATTTGCCTCCACCACCCTCTCAGGCAGTGCATTCCAGATCCTAACCACTCGCTGCATAAAAAAGTTTTCCCTCCATCTACTCTGTCTGGACCCCTCATGATTTGAACACCTCTATCAAATCTCTTCTCAACCTTCTCTGCTCTAAGGAGAACAACCCCAGTCTCCAGTCTATCCACGTACCCGAAGTCCCTCATCCTTGCAACCATTCTTGTATATCTTTTCTGCACCCGCTCTTAAGGCCGTCACAATACTCCAGTTGAGGCCGAACCAGTGTTTTATAAAGGTTCATTATAACTTCTTTGCTTTTGTACATATGCTTTTTTAACCATTTTTTAAACCTGCCCTGCCACCTTCAATGATTTGTGCACATATACCCCCAGGTCTCTCTGTTCCTGTAGCCCCTTTAGAATTGTACCCTTTAGTTTATATTTCCTGCTCTTCCTACCAAAATGTATCACTTTGCACTTTTCTACGTTTAATTTCATCTGCCATGTGTCCGCCCATTCCACCAGCCTGTCTATGTCCTCTTGAAGTCTATCACTATCCTCCTCACTGTTCACTATACTTCCAAGTTTTGTGTCATCTGCAAATTTTGAAATTCTGTCCTGTACACCCAAGTCATTAATATATATCAAGAAAAGCAGTGGTCCTTGTACCGACCCCTGGGGAACACCACTGTGTATCTTCCTCCAGTCTGAAAAACAACAGTTCACCACTACTCTCTGTTTCCTGTCACTTAGCCAGTTTCGTATCCATGCTGCCACTGTCCCTTTTATTCCATGGGCTTTAACTTTGCTGGCAAGCCTATTATGTGGCATTTTATCAAATGCCTTTTGGAAGTCCATGTACACCACATCAACTGCATTGCCCTCATCAATCCTCTCTGTTACCTCATCAAAAAACTCAATCAAGTTAGTCAAACATGATTTGTCTTTAACAAATCCGTGCTGGTTTTCCTTAATTAATCCACACTTGTCCAAGTGACGGTTAATTTTGTCCCGGATTATCGTTTCTAAAAGCTTTCCCACCACCGAGGTTAAACTAACTGGCCTGTAGTTGCTGGGTTTATCCTTACACCCTTTTTTGAACAAGGGTGTAACGTTTGCAATTCTCCAGTCCTCTGGCACCACCCCCATATCTAAGGAGGATTGGAAGATTATGGCCAGTACCTCCGCGATTTCCACCCTCACTTCCCTCAGCATCCTAGGATGCATCCCATCTGGTCCTAGTGACTTATCTACTTTAAGTACAGCCAGCCTTTCTGGCACCTCTTTTTCCATTTTTAGTCCATTCAGTATCTCAACTACCTCCTCTTTCACTATGACTTTGGCAGCAACTTCTTCCTTGGTAAAGACAGATGCAAAGTACTCATTTAGTACCTCAGCGATGCCCTCTGCCTCCATGCATAGGTCTTCTTTTTGGTCTCTAATCGGCCCCACCCCTCCTCTTACTACCCGTTTACTATTTATATGCCTATAGAATATTTTTGGATTCCCTTTTATGTTAGCTGCCAGTCTATTTTCATACTCTCTCTTTGCTCCTCTTATTTCCTTTTTCACTTCCCCTCTGAACTTTCTATATTCAGCTTGGTTCTCACTTGTATTCTCAACCTGACATCTGTCATATGCCCCCTTTTTCTGCTTCATCTTACTCTCTATCTCTTTCGTCATCCAGGGAGCTCTGGCTTTCCCTCTCGTGGGAATGTACCTCGACTGTACCCAAACCATCTCCTCTATAAAAGCAGCCCATTGTTCGATTACAGTTTTGCCTGCCAATCTTTGATTCCAATTTACCCGGGCCAGCTCCGTTCTCAACCCACTGAAATTGACCCTCCTCCAGTTAGGTATTTTTACTCTAGATTGTTCCTTGTCCTTTTCCATAGCTAACCTAAACCTTATGATACTATGATTACTGCTCCCTAAATGTTCCCCTACTGACACTTGCTCCACTTGACCCACCTCATTCCCCAGAACCAGATCCAACAATGCCTCCTTCCTCTTTGGGCCGGAAACATACTGATCAAGAAAGTTCTCCTAAACACACTTCAGAAATTCTACCCCCTCTCTGCCTTTTACACTATTATTCCAATCTATATTAGGATAATTGAAATCCCCCATTATCACTACTCTATAGGTCTTGCACCTCTCTAATTTCCCTGCAAATTTGCTCCACTATATCCTTCCCACTAGTTGGTGGCCTATAGAATATACCTAGTAGTGTAATGGCACTTCTATTGTTTCTTAACTCGAACGAAATAGATTCTGTCACAGAATCCCCACAATGCAGATAGAGGCCATTTCGGCCCATCGAGCCTGCACCGACACATATCCCACCCTATCCCCGTAACCCCACGTATTTAATCCCCCTAACACTAAGGGTCAATTTATCATAGCCAAATCAACCTAACCCGCACATCTTTGGACTGTGGGAGGAAACCGGAGCACCCGGAGGAAACCCACGCAGACACGGGGAGAATGTGCAAACTCCACACAGACAGTCACCCGAGGCCGGTTTCGAACCCGGGTCCCTGGCGCTGTGAGGCAACAGTGCTAACCACTATGCCACCGTGTTGCCATCCGTGACCCTTCCAGGACATCCTCTCTCTCTCCAGCACTGTAACATTCTCCTTAATCAATACTGCCACCCCACCTCCTTTCTTTCCTTCCCTATCTTTCCTGAACACCTTATATCCAGGAATATTTAGTACCCAATCCTACTCTTTTTTGAGCCAGGTCTCCGTTATCTCCACAACATCATATTCCCATGTGGCTATTTGCGCCTGCACCTCGCCAACCTTATTGGTGAGCTACAGGCACAAATAGCCACACCTCGCTGTGTAAACATAACAACTTGCGGTGTAAAAAAATTCTCATTTCCTCCCTGGATTTTTTTTTTGACAATCACCTTAAATCTGTGTCCTCTGGTTACTGGCCCTTCTGCCACTGGAAACAGTTTCTCCTCCTTTATTCTATCAAAACCCCTCATACTTTTGAACACCTCTATCAAATCTCCTCTTAACCTTCTCTGCTTTAAGGTGAACAACCCCAGCTTCTTCAGTCTCTCCACATAACTGAAGTCCCTCATCCCTGGTACCATTCTAGTAAATCTCTTCTGCACCCTCTCTAAGGCCTTGATCTCCTTCCTAAAGTGTGGGGCCCAGAATTGAACACAATACTCCAGCTCAGGCCTAACCAGTGATTTATAAAGGTTAACCATATGTACTGCTTTTGTACTCTAGGCCTCTATTAATAAAGCCAAGGATCACTTTTTTTTTTACCGCATCAACCTTCAAAGACTTGTGTATGTGAACCCCCAGATCTCTCTGTTCCTGCACTGCTTTAAAATTATACCATTTGATTAATACTGTCTCTCATGATTAATGTGGTACTGATGATCTGCCTACGAGATGCCACCAGCACACCTGGTAAATATTACTTCTTAATATATTTACCAAGGGCAGTTAATGAAGTTTATTGATGTGGTTTGTACTTTGATTCTTGGACTCTTGAAAATTGGTCATGGAAGTGTATCAGTATCCACAAACTACCATTTCCATCACCTGAGTGGGGGGGATTGGGTTGGACAGTGCAATGTCACCACTGCATTTCAATTCTCAGACCTGCAAGACAAGGGGATGAAAGACACCTCCATCTACTGGGAGTCCTACAAGAAATAGTAAGGGCAGCCAGTTTCGTAGTGAGACTGGGCCCACAGCACACAAAGAGATGGCTGATGTGAGAAATGGAAGGATCACACTGGCGCAGGAGGTGAGGTTCTTTTGAAGCTCAGGTTAAGCATATTGCTGGGACAGAGCAGGCTTCCCCCCTCTCACAGCTTGAAATAGGGAAGTGTTCCATTCATCAGTGGCAGCATCCCTCATAGAACAGCCGGTCTCGAAGGCAACACTCAAACCCACTGTGCAAAGTTATGAGCTTTTTCTTTTTTATTTGCCTTTTCTCTCCTGCCCCAAGCAAGGTAACTGCGTTTGACCTGAAAGTAGCCCATGGAGCTGCAGCCACGGAAGAAACAGTACATTACACGGCTGACAGGAGGGGCTGAATTTCCCTTTTCTCATACGGCCGACTTCTTATGGTGCTCCAGAGAGAATCTTCAGACAAATTCCTCTGGGCCGGTAAACGGTCCTTTCCCTTTAACAAGAGCCGGAAGCTCCTGAAAAGCAGTTGGAGATTGCACTGAAGTTAGACTCTGAAGACACGGTGACTTCACAGAACAATAAACAACTTTGCATTTTCCTTTTCTCGCAACATTTTAAAAACTCGAAAGCAATTTTCCCAAAATGAGTTAATAATATGTTTAGTCGCGGTGTTAAATGTACTGGAAACCACTTTTTCAAATCATTTGCTTCAGGAAGCAGCAATCTTTCCACTTCGCTGAACTTAGTGGTGTTTAATCAGATTCTGGCTCGGCTGATAATTAAACCATCTCCAATCCCATCCCATCCCTCCAGTTTCTTTCAAAACAGAAAATTAGAGATTTTCTTCTTTTAAAAAAAAATTCATTCACGGAATGTGGGCGTCACTAGGAAGGCCAGCATTTATTGCCCTTCCCTAATTGCCCTTGACAAGGTGGTGATGAGCCTGCTTCTTGAACTGCTGCAGTCCGTGTGGTGAAGGTACTCCCACAGTGCTGTTAGGGAAGGAGTTCCAGGATTTTGACCCAGCGACGATGAAGGAACGGTGAAATATTTCCAAGTCGGAATGGTGTGTGACTTGGAGGTGATGGTGTTACCATGCCCCTGTTGCTCTTGTCCTTCTAGGTGGCGGAGGTCGCAGGTTTGGGAGGTGCTGTTGAAGAAGTCTTTGTCCTCCTCCTGTCCCGAAGGCACTGATTTCTGCGGGGGTATGGTTCCAGTCACCAGCCACCCTCTGGCCCTTATCCAAGTGCCCATTTATAATGCACAAGCCTGCACAGTGAGTGTCGGTAGAGTATGCGGCTGTCAAGGGTGTGGCAGCAGTGGAGTCTGATCCTGTCCGTCACCCCCCCTACCCCGGACATCCACATGTGCATATTCCAGTGAGGGGGCGTCACTGATAATCAGAAACAGGAACCCTGGCTGATGTCTTCCCCCAGCCCCTAGCCTAGGTGCGCGGAGATCAAATGTAGTGCCCCTACTGCCGCCCCATGGGAGATCAGTTAAGTCAGCACAGACCAGGGGTTGAACATGCAGGGTTCCTGTGGCTCAGTTCCACATTGGCTGGTAGCTTTACTCACTGGGGCTACCGTGGGAAGTGGAAATAGAGACTTCTGCATCAAGATTTTATAATCAATAGAGATATTGGCCAAGGGCTTTTTTATATCCTGAACAGGCAGATGAAGCCTCGGTTTAGTGTCTCAGAGAGTCACTGGCCAATTTAACACTGCCTCGGTATTGCACTGAGTGTAACAGCCTAGATTATGGGCCAGTCCTGCAGTGGGATTTGAACCCACCACCTTCTGAGTCAACAACAACAATGTGCATTTATATAGCATAGTAAAAACGTCCCAAGGCGCTTCACAGGAGCGATTATAAAACAAAATCGGACACCAAGCCATGTAAGGAGATATTAGCACAAGTGATCAAAAGCTTGGTCTAATAGGTATGTTTTCAGAAATGGCTTAAAGGAGGAGAGAGAGCAAGAGAGGTTTAGGGAGGGAATTCCAGAGCCTAGAGCCTAGGCAGCTGAAGGCACGGCCGCCAATGGTGGAGAGAAGGAAATTGGAGGTGCACAGGAGGCCAGAATTGGAGGAGTGCAGAGATCTCGGAGGGTTGTAGGGCTGGAGGAGGTTAGAGAGATAGGGAGGGACGAGGCTACGACGGGAATAGAAGACAAGGATGAGAACTTTAAATTTGAGGCATGCTAAGAGGCAAGAGTGCAACCACTGAGCCAAGCTGGAAGGACACGGAATATGGACAAGCAGCAGAATACAGTTTATACTCATCTTGCACAGATAGGATGATACGCCCAAGACCGGCAAATGCAGTTGTCCAATGGTTCTAAGCTTGCACGTGTGAGTGCACCCTGTATTCAATAATCTTGGGCGAATGTTCCTGTTGTACTTTGAATCGATGTTAAGGGTGGTCATCGCCACTAGTTACTGACACGTTAATTAACGTCATTGCTTTCCACTTCCAATTGTGCAAAATGGTTAGGTTAGAGAATTGAATTCTAATCGCACAGGACTTTAAAGTTCAATAGCACTCCAACTGCAAAGAATACAAAGGGCTGGGAGTCTGCTCTGGGCTGTAGCGCACACAAGGGGATCCGGATGACGTCAAACGGCAAAAGTGAAGGTCGAGTGCTTTATAATCATCAGCGTGTTACAGCCTAGAACACACTACAAAAATGTGTTACAAAAATACATCACTTTTTGCTATTTCTTTCTGGGGTTATAACGTGGGTTTCACGCCTTCAGTGGCCGCTGACATATTTCTCCAAACCACTGCAACTACTGCCAGAAGACAGCTGTGCTTCAAAGCTAATACTTGAAGCAGAGGCGAGAGAGAGAGAGAAAGAAACCGTTCTGGAAGATATGTTCCAGATGGGTCCCTGCGAGCCAGTGAATGGAGTTCCTTGTTCACACAACAGTTGCACCGAATAGGGATTCGCCCTTCCTGACTGCGTCTCAGCATGCCCAAGTCAAACGGGCTTTCTGAATGGACAGCAATAGAATTTCACAGAAGAACCCTAAAAATGGTTAGTGTGAAGCACCCTATCTACCTACTGGCACAGGCACAATGGGCCGAATGGCCTCCTTCTGTGCTGTATGATTCAATGACCTGCAGTGGAACTTATTCGTAAAGCTCGGCGAGTTCGCTCATTTCAGAAGGGCCAGCAGTTGTGGTGCTACAATTGGCCTCAGTCCCTCTGAAATGGGAAAGGTGGGGGGCGGGGGCAAGGGAATAATGAGTCAGTTTGCTTTCCCACACGATCATTAATCAGCGATTCTTGCTACGAAGTATGGGCATGAAGGTCAGATGGTGAAAGGATCAGGCCTCCATGATCAAGCAGCCTGCCACCACGCACTGGTCTAGGGCTCACACATTAAGAATAAAATTGAGAGGTCGCACAACACCAGGTTATAGTCCAACAGTTTTATTTGAAATCACAAGCTTTCGGAGCTATCGATTGCTCCTTCCTCAGGTGAAGTAAATTAGATACAGAATCGCCAAAGCATATATAGATAGAGAACAAAGCATGTGTACCTTACAATTGCAGACCACTAAATTAAATCATCCTGACTATCTGCCGAGGCAGATAGTCAGGATGATTTAATTTAGTGGTCTGCAATTGTAAGGTACACATGCTTTGTTCTCTATCTATATATGCTTTGGCGATTCTGTATCTAATTTACTTCACCTGAGGAAGGAGCAATCGATAGCTCCGAAAGCTTGTGATTTCAAATAAAACTGTTGGACTATAACCTGGTGTTGTGCGACCTCTCAATTTTGTCCACCCCAGTCCAACACCGGCATCTCCGCATCATGACATTAAGAATAGCCAGTTGACTGAGCTACCAGAGGGTTGTTAGTACCTAAGGTTTGCAATCCCAGACACCTATTGCGATCCTGGGATTTCGGATTCAATCTGGAATGGGGATTGCTTTTTTAACCATTACTTTCCATACTGTGAAGAGGATTTCACGTCGGAAGAGCCAGGATCCTCAGTCAGTGACATCTCTTGGCAGTAAAGATTAGCTCGATGCTCGCAGTGGCATCATAATTATAGTAGACGGAGCATGGGAGATGGGCCTGTTGAAATGAAGTGTGAACTCTGCAGTGAGTGCCTGTCCTTTCAGGCCTTGGCAATGCTAGTCTAATGCAGCAGTGAATCTGCACTGAAAGAGCGAGAGGCAGTTGCAAATTTTATAGCGTCTGTAAGCTGTGTTCACGGCAGACGCAGCTAAAGTAAACAAGGGCAGGGAGAGTTAGCGCCTAAAGCCAGCTATGTGCCAGCGTTGAATCTCGCACCTGGATTGGCAAGTGGACTTTTCTGCTGGTACCAAGCCATGTGGCTCGGGACAGTCTCAGACTTGACTCCCGTTGGGAACCGCGAGTAAAGACTGGACTGAAACAATACCGGTCATTAACTTGCACAGGGCTGCGTAATGGGCTGGGACAGTTTGGGAAAAGGGACAGTTTTAAAGGTGTAGCTCCCTGGTCACTAAATTAAAGCAAGTGGGATATATTAATAAACCCCAATCACCAGAACAGAGCAAACAGGCTCTTCTTAGTACTTGCATAAACTTCACAAGATACTCACAGAAGAGAAAGACCATTTGGCCCATCCATTCGACAAGCTGCTACCGTCCCCCTCATTGCAATGTAACTGCATCTTAAATAGCTCTGAGTTATAGAGGCAAAAGCCCTATCTGGGCGTCCATTCCCAGTGTTGATAACTCGGTATGAAGAACTTCCTGATAGCACTCCCAAATTTGCCTTTTACTAGTGTGAACCAGTGTTCCCTTGACCAACTCTCAGTACAATTTAGCTCTTACTGTTGCAATCCTGGAATTGCCACGGTCACGTGAATTGGGATTGTGGGATTGCAAACTGCACTAGTGCCTTTGAAGCAGTACTCCAACAAGGAGACAGTGCCTTCAGGAGGGGGAGCGCACTGTGTACGTGTGGGGAGGGGGTAGAGGAAGCACGTCACTCCCCCATTCTTCCACTAGGTCCATCTCCGCACAGTAGCGTTGGAAGAATTTTGCATCATAAGATTATAGGCAATCTCCTCACATTGAAATAAACATCCCACTTCACCAGCTCCTGACTGGACTAAAGCCATACACTGAAAGGAACTTCACTGCCTCAACTTCTCCTCTTTCTTCGCTCAAACTTAATCTGCAAAAAGATCGATGATTTACAGCTTCAAAACATCTGCCGCAGTCATTCATTTCAGCCTGAAGTCGGCTGGGCTTATTTCCAGAGTGTGAGCTCACTTCAGGTGCGTGGACAGATTGGCGCATGCGACCTCTCCACCCCACCGCGACCCCCCCCCCCTCCCAATCTACCTCCCAAAACTTAGCATCAAACCATCCTCAAATTCAACACACAGGCCTCTCCCATTCCCTGCATCCTATCTCACCCTGATCTCCACAAAACCTTCCGCTAACTTGGGAAGGGGGAGGAATTCAGCACCATGTATAAATTTACTTGACCTCCCTTTCCAGACATTTACAGAAATATACATAAGCTCTATGGGGGGAATTTTGACTTGGGGCGATTGTGTAAAATGGGCGTTATCGATTCAGCCACCCGTTATACATCTTTCCAGATCGGTTGCCCAGGGATCTGTACTGGAGCCTCTACGTTTCACCAGATATATCAAGGACTTGGATGAAGGAATAGAGAGTTGTATATATAAGTCTACAGATGACACTACGTTAAGAGACACAAATGTAAGTTGTATAGATGGGAGCAGGAAGCAGGGACATAGACAGTCTAAGTGAGTGGGAAAAACTATGGCAGATGGAGTTCAACGTGGGGATCTACCTTGGACCAGAGAGACAAATCAGAATATTTTCTTAATGGCGAGTGGCTAAGAGCTGTGGAGGAGCAAAGGTATTTAGGTGTCTATGTACAAAAATCACGAAAAGATAGTGCACAGGTACAAAGACTAATCAAAAATGCGAATGGAATGTTGCCTTTATCATAAGAGGGTTAGAATATAAAAGTAGGGAAGTGATGCTTCAGTTGTACAGAGCCTTGGTTAGACTCCATCTGGAGTACTGCTTTCAGTGGTGGACACCAAACATCAGGAGAGAAATATTGGCCTTGGTGGGGGTACAGCGCAGATTCACCAGAGCTTCAAGGGTTAAATTATGAAGGCGGCACACGGAGGAAGACACAAAAAACCTCCCAGAAATACGAGAAAACCAAGGGTGTGATGAGAATGAGGAACTTAAAGAAATTATTATTAGTAAAAAAAAGTACTAGCAAAATTAATGGGACTAAAAGTCGATAAATCCCAAGGACCGGATGGCCTACATCCTAGGGTTTTGAAAGAGGTGGCCATTGGGATAGTGGATGCATTGGTTGTCATCTTCCAAAATTCTATAGATTCTGGAACGGTTCCTGCAGATTGGAGGATAGCAAATGTAACCCCGCTATTTAAGAAAGGAGGGAGAGAGAAAACAGGGAACTACAGACCTGTTAGCCTCACATCAGTAGTTGGGAAAATGCTGGAATCTATTATAAAGGATGCAATAACTGGGCACTTAGAAACTAATAGTAAGATTGGGCAGAGTCAACATGGATTTATGAAAGGGAAATCCTGTTTGACAAACCTATTGGAGTTCTTGAGGATGTAACTAGTGGAGTAGACAAAGGGGAACCGGTAGATGTGGTGTATCTGGATTTTCAGAAGGCCTTCAATCAGGTCCCACACAAGAGGTTGGTGAACAAAATTAGGGCACATGGAATTGGGGGTAATATACTAGCATGGATTGAGAATTGGTTAACAGACAGAAAACAAAAAGTAGGGATAAACGGGTCTTTTTCAGGATGGCAGGCTGTGACTAGTGGGGTACCACAAGGATCGGTGCTTGGGCCCCAGCTATTCACAATCTATATCAATGATTTGGATGAGGGGACTAAATGTAACATTTCCAAATTTGCTGATGATACAAAGCTAGGTGGCAGTGTCAGTTGCGAAGAGGCTTCAAGGGGATCTCGACAGGCTCAGTGAGTGGGCGAGAACATGGCAGATGGAATATAATGTGGATAAATGTGAAGTTATCCACTTTGGTAGAAAAAACAGAAAGGCAGAGTATTTCCTAAATGGTGAAAGATTGGGGAATGCAGATGCTCAAAGTGACCTGGGTGTCCTTGTACATGAGACACTGAAAGTGAATGTGCAGGTGCAGCAAGCCATTAGGAAGGCAAATGGTATGCTGGCCTTCATTACAAGAGGATTTGAGTACAGGAATAAAATAAGTCTTACTCCAATTATATAGGGCCTTGGTGAGACCACACCTGAGTACTGTGTACAATTTTGGTCTCCTTACCTAAGGAAGGATATACTTGCCATTGTGCAACGAAGGTTCACGAGATTGATTCCTGGGATGGCGGGACGGTCGTATGAGAAGAGATTGAGTAAACTAGGCCTGTATTCTCTTGAATTCAGAAGAATGAGAGGGGATCTCATTGAAGCATACAAAATTATTACAGGGCTTGATAGGATGGATGCTGGGAGAATGTTTTCCTTAGCTGGGGAGTCTAGAACCAGGGGCCACAGCCTCAAGGTAAAGGGTAGGTCATTCAGGACTGAGATGAGAAGAAATTTCTTCACACAGAGGGTGGTGAATCTTTGGAATTCTCTACCCCAGAGGGCTGTGGAGGCTCAGTCATTGGGTATATTCAAAACAGAAGTCAATAGATTTCTGACTAGTAAGGGCATCAAGGGATATGGCGATAGGGCTGGTGAATGGAGTTGAGGCAGAAGATCAGCCATGATCTCATTGAATGGCGGAGCAGGCTCGAAGGGCCAAATGGCCTATTTCTTATGTTCTTATGTGGCATAAACCTGGTTTGCATTCCCATGAGTTTTGAAAGTTGAGGGGTGACCTAATTCAGGTATTTAAAATAATTAAGGGATTTGATAGAGTAGATACAGTGAATCTATTTCCTCTGGTGGTGGAATCTAGAATAAGGGGGCATAATCTTAAAATTAGAGCTAGGCCATTTAGGAGTGAAATTAGGTAGAACTTTTTCACACAAAGGGTAGTGGAAATCTGAAACTCTGCCCCAAAAGTCTGTGGATGCTGGGCCAATTGAAAATTTTAAGACTGCTAACAGATTTTTGTTAGCTAAGGGTAATGAAGGATATGGAGCAAAGGTGAGTAAATGGAGATGAGTTACAAACCAGCCATGATCTGATTGAATGGCTGAAAAGGCTCGAAGGACTGAATAGCCTGTTCCTGTTCCTATCTTCCTACGTTCCTAAGACATTAGCTAAAAAATCAGCTTATCTCAATTAGTAGTACTCCCACCTGTGAGTCACGGAGACATGGCTGCAGGGTGACCAAGGCTGGGAGCTGAATATCCAAGGATATTCGATATTTAGGAAGGACAGGCAAAAAGGAAAAGGTGGTGGGGTGGCGTTGTTAGTAAAGGATGAAATCAGAGCAACAGTGAGAAAGGATATTGGCTCAGAAAATAAAGATGTAGAATCAGTCTGGGTGGAGCTAAGAAGCACCAAGGGGCAGAAAACATTCGTGGGAGTTGTCTATAGGCCTCCAAACAGTAGTGGTAATGTAGGAGATGGCATCAAACAGGAAATTAGAGATGCATGTAACAAAGGTACTACAGTAATCATGGGTGACTTTAATCTACATATAGACTGGCCAAACCAAATTAGCAATAATACTGTGGAGGATGAATTCCTGGCGTGTGTACGAGATGGTTTTTTAGACCAGTACGTTGAGGAGCCAACTAGGGAACAGGCTATCCTAGATTGGGTATTGTGTAATGAGAAGGGGTTATTTAATAATCTTGTTGTGCGGGGTCCTTTAGGGAAGAGTGACCAGAACATGATAGAATTCTTCATTAAGATGGAAAGTGAAGAAGTCCAATCCGAAACTAGGGTCCTAAATCTAAACAAAGGAAACTACGAAGGTATGAGGAGTGAGTTGGCTGTGATAGATTGGGGAGCTTCATTAAAAGGCATGATGATGGATAGGCAATGGCTAACATTTAAGGAATGAATGCATGAATTGCAACAGTTATACATTCCTTTCTGGCGCAAAAACACAAAAGGAAAAGCGGCCCAACCATGGCTAACAAAAGAAATTAAGGATAGTATTAGATCCAAAGAGGAGTCATATAAAGTTGCCAGAAAAAGTACCAAGCCTGAGGATTGGGAGCAGTTTAGAGTTCAGCAAAAAAGGACCAAGAGATTGATTAAGAGGGGAAAAATAGAGTATGAGAGTAAACTTGCAAGGAACATAAAAGCGGATTGTAAAAGCTTCTACAAGTATGTAAAAAGAAAAAGATTAGTAAAGTCAAATGTAGGTTCCTTACAGTCAGAAACAGGAGAATTTATAATGGGGTACAAGGAAATGGCTGAGCAATTAAACAAATACTTTGGTTCTGTCTTCACGGAAGAGGACACAAATAACTTCCCAGAAATGTTAGGGAACCAAGGGTCTAGTGAGAAGGAGGAATTAAAGGAAATTAGTATTAGTAAAAAAAATAGTGCTGGAGAAATGAATGGGACTGAAAGCCGATAAATCCCCAGGGCCTGATAATCTGCATCCCAGAGTACTAAAAGAGGTAGCCATGGAAATAGTGGATGCAATGGTTGTCATCTTCCAAAATTCTATAGATTATGGAACAGTTCCTGCAGATTGGAGGGTGGCAAATGTAACCCCACTATTTAAAAAAGGAGGGAGAGAGAAAACAGGGAACTACAGACCGGTTAGCCTAACATCAGTAGTAGGGAAAATGCTAGAGTCGATTATAAAGGATGTGAGAACAGGACACTTAGAAAATATTAACGGGATTAGACAAAGTCAACATGGATTTATGAAAGGGAAATCGTGTTTGACAAACCTACTAGAGTTTTTTGAGGATGTAACTGGTAGAATAGATAAGGGAGAACCAGTGGATGTGGTGTATTTGGATTTTCAGAAGGCCTTTGATAAAGTCCCACATAAGAGGTTAGTGTGCAAAATTAAAGCACATGGGATTGGGGGTAATATACTGGCATGGATTGAAAATTGGTTAACAGACAGGAAACAGAGAGTAGGAATAAATGGGTCTTTTTCGGGGTGGCAGGCGGTGACTAGTGGGGTACCGCAGGGATCAGTGCTTGGGCACCAGCTATTCACAATATATAATCAATGATTTGGATGAGGGAACCAAATGTAATATTTCCAAGTTTGCTGACGACACAAAACTAGGTGGGATTGAGAGTTGTGAGGAGGATGCAAAGAGGCTTCAAGGCGATTTAGACAAGTTAAGTGAGTGGGCAAATACATGGCAGTTGCAGTATAATGTGGATAAATGTGAGTTATCCACTTTGGTAGAAAAAACAGAAAGGCAGAGTATTATTTAAATGGTGATAGATTGGGAAATGTTGATGTACAGAGGGACCTGGGTGTCCTTGTACACCAGTCACTGAAAGCAAACACGCAGGTGCAGCAAGCAGTTAGGAAGGCAAATGGTATGTTGGCCTTCATTGCAAGAGGATTTGAGTACAGGAGCAAGGATGTCTTACTACAGTTATACAGGGCCTTGGTGAGACCACACCTGGAGTACTGTGTGCAGTTTTGGTCTCCTTACCTAAGGATATATTTGCCATAGAGGGAGTGCAGCGAAGGTTCACCAGACTGATTCCTGGGATGGCAGGACTGTCGTATGAGGAGAGATTGGGTCGACTAGGCCTGTATGCACTAGAGTTTAGAAGAATGAGAGGGGATCTCATTGAAACGTATAAAATTCTGACAGGGCTAGACAGACCGGATGCAGGGAGGATGTTTCCCCTGGCTAGGAGGTTCTAGAACGAGGGGTCAGTCTCAGGATACGGGGTAGGACATTTAGGACTGAGGTGAGAAGAAATTTCTTCACTCAGAAGTTATGATCATATTGAATGGTGGAGCAGGCTCGAAGGGCCGAATGGCCTTCTCCTGCTCCTATTTTTCTATGTTTCTAGAAGTCATGACTTCAGATTGGCACCCCATCTACCACCTTAAACATTCACTCCCTCCACCACCAGCGTACCGTGTCTGCAGTGTGTACCATCGACAAGATGCACTGCAGCAACTCGCCAAGGCTTCTTCGGCAGCACCTCCCAAACCCGCGACCTCTTCCACCTAGAAGGGCAAGGGCAACAGGCGCATGGGAACACCACCACCTCCAAGTTCCTTTCCAAGTCACACACCATCCTGACTTGGAAATATATCACCTTTCCTTCATCGTCGCTGGGCCAAAATCTTGGAACTCCCTCCCTAACAGCACTGTGGGAGTACCTTCACCACAAGGACTGCAGTGGTTCAAAGCGGCGGCTCACCACCACCTTCTCAAGGGCAATTAGGGATGGGCAACAAATGCTGGCCCTGCCAGCGACGCCCACATCCCAGGAACGAATAAAAAAAAAATCCTTGCATTCCTTTCCTCTTCATGTACTTATCTAGCTTCCCTTTAAATGTATCGATGCTATTCACCTCAACTACTACATGTGGTATCGAGTTCCATATTCTCTCTAGGTAAAGAGGTTCCTCCTACATTACTTGTCGGACCATTAGAGCCAGCAGACTGTGAAGACTTGCATCCCATCTGTTTGGGCTGTGTTCCAACCCAGGTCCCAGAGGCGAACTGATAGTGTGCTAAGCCACCCAGTCAGATGTGAAGCAACTCCCCTTTTCTCTTGTGCTGGTAGAGGAGCAGTCCACCCTGCGTTCTGGCAGGGATGTTGCACAGTGACTCAGACAAGACGCATGCACTAGAAACGTGGGCACATGATGGATCGAGGGTTTCAGAATCAGAGCGGAATGGATGGGCCTGACCCAAAAACAAATCTCAAGCAAAGCCAAAGAAGATAACAAGTACAAGGTGCCCCCACAAGAGAAAAGCTACACAGCATGTTCCATGTTATCAGATAACGTCAGGTTTATGCGCCATACACTTCCTTTGCAAAATCAGAACAATCTGTATTGAAATGTCCTGATTTATTGACCGAGTGCATCTAGTGAAATACCTTGAATTTCAATGCGTTGAAGCATCAGAGGTGTGTACTGACTCATTTCATAAGCAGCTTAAGGTCGAAAATAGATAGGACATATTTCAGCTTATGTATACTATAAATCATTTTAATCCTCTGCCAAGATTAACTGAAGCATGGCTGGCATGGCTATTTCTCAAACACAGTAGGAGATCAGTATATACAGAGTGCTTGAGATTCTGCACATAGACTAATTGTGCAATACTGCGCCAGAGGGAAACAAAATAGTGCATATTTGGCTTTAGGGATGACCAACTGTGTGATACAGCAGTGTGTTGTGTTACAGTGGAGGATAGAGGTGGTTGGGGGCGGGAATCTGCCTTTACAGTTAACTACATGAGGAGCTTTGGTAGGTTAATCAGTAAAAGGACCAGTGGAAGTAGGAGGGTTCTCCAAACCTGAAGGGGCGGGCTACAGGCAAGAGGGATAATGGAGGCTTCCCACTCGAGCCTCTTAGTGGCCGCAGAACACCGGCAGAGGCCTGGGAGCAGATCAACCGTCGGCCATCTTGTCGGTGTGGGGGGGGGGGGGGTGGGGATGGAGGGAGGTTGGTAGGCAACCATTTTATGTAGGGGGTTTACAATAGGGAGCGAAGAATCCCTATTAATAAAATGCACACATGCTGCATCAGAATCCCTTTGTTCAGATGTCCCTATCAGGAGCTTGACCATTTCTCTTAGTCTAGGTATAAAATAGTCAATAGAGGAGGATAGTTAATACAGAGGAGGACTGCGACAAAACACAGGAAGACATTAATAAACTTGCAGAATGGGTGTGTAACTGGCAAATTAATTTCAATATAGGTAAAGGTGAGGTGGTAGATTTTTGTAGGAAGAATCAGGAGGCCACATACTCCTTGGAAAATATGTGTCTAAATGGGGTAGAGGAGCAAAGGGATCTAGGGGCACAGATACACAAATTACCAAAAGTAGCGACGCAGGTTAATAAGGCCATAAAAAAAATCAAAGCTCTGAGGTTCATTTCTAGGGGGATAGAATTGAAAAGCAGATAAGTTATGTTAAACTTGTATAGAACTTTGGTTCGACCACACGGAGTACTGTGAACAGTTCTGGTCTCCATATTATAAAAAGGATATAGAGGCAGATATACTGGAGAAGGTGAAAAAAGGATTTACAAGGATGATACCAGAACTGAGGTGTTAAACCTATCAGGAAAGATTGAACAGGCTGGGGCTCTTTCTCTAGAAAAGAGAAGACTGAGGGGTGACCTCATAGAGGACTTTAAGAGATTATGAGAGGGTTGATAGGGTAGATGTAGCGAAGATGTTTCCACTTGCAGGGGAGACTAGAACTGGGGCCATAAACATAAGATAGTCAGTCACTAATATATCCAATAGGGAATTCAGGAGAAATCCTTTAAAAAAGAAAGACTTACATTTATATTGCGCCTTACGACCACCGGACGTCTCAAAGCACTTTACAGCCAATGAAGTACTTTTGAAGTGTAGTCACTGTTGTAATGTAGGAAACGTGACAGCCAATTTGCGCACAGCAAGTTCCCACAAACAGCAACGTGATAATGACCAGATAATCGTTTTTTGTGATGTTGATTGAGGGATAAATATTGGCCAGAACACTGGGGATAACTCCCCTACGAAATCTTTTACTTCCACTTGAGAGGGCAGACGGTTTAATATCTCATCTGAAAGATGGTGCCTCCGACAGTGCAGCACTCCCTCAGTACTGCACTGGAGTGTCAACCTAGATTTTAGTGCTCAAGTCTCTGGAGTGGGACTTGAACCCACAACCTTCTGACTCAGAGGAGAGAGTGCCACCCACTGAGCCACAGCTAACTTTACCCAGAGAGCGGTTAGAATGTGGAATCTGCTACCACAAGGAGCTGTTGAGGCAAATAGCATAGATGCATTTAAGGGGAAGCTGGATAAACACATGAGGGAGAAAGAATAGAGGATATGTTGATGGGGTTAGATGAAGAAGGATGGGAGGAGGCTCGTGTGGAGCATAAACACCGGCATGGACCTGTTGGGCCGATTGGCCTGTTTCTGTGCTGTAAATAGTAAATACTAGTTATGTAGCTATCACAACCTTTCTGGGTCAATCTTTTAACACATGCTCATTTGGTTTTTACTCTACATTTACTGTGTTTATTTTGTCTGGGGGTGGGGGATAGAATGCACGAGTGCATCATGTGTGATCAAGATAACTGCCTATCAATCATAAATTAGTTAGCTTTAAAGAAAAGACAACTCATCTTAGGTGTCAGCTGTGGCTCAGTGGGTAGCACTCTCGCCTCTGAGTCAGAAGGTTGTGGGTTCAAATCCCACCTGAGACTTGAGCTCATGATCTAGGCTGACACTCCAGTGCCGTGCTGAGGGAGTGCTGCACTGTCGGAGGTGCCGTCTTTCAGATGAGATGTTAAACCGAGGCCCCGTCTGCCCTCTCAAGTGGTTGTAAAAGATCCCGTGGCACTATTTTTAAGAAGAGCAGGGGCGTTCTCCCCGGTGTCCTGGCCAATATTTATCCCTCAAACAACATCACTAAAACAGGAGTATCTTATTACTGTTTGTGGGAGCTTGCTGTGCACAAATTGGCTGCCGCGTTTCCCACATTTACAACAGTAACTACACTTCAAAAATACTTCACTGGCTGTAAAGCGCTTTGGGACATCCTGAGGTGGTGAAAGGTGCTATAGAATTGCAAGTCTGTCTTTTCTTTCTTGGGTTTCTTTATCCCCTTGTGCTTTCCAATGAAACACACCATCCATGGCTGATTTGCCCCCAAAATAAACCCATCAGTGAAGCTCTGCAATTAGGGTGTACAAGAGAAGCTGGGTAATATTTTCTGTGTACATGTGCATGTGGGGTGGGGAAGAAAATCATTTGACCTCCCTTCAGTGCCTTCCTGTGATACTGGTTAAAGCACCAGTATGTCATCCGTTTCATGTTACATCATCAATAGCATGGAATGGGAAAAGGACCTTGCAGACAATTGATCCCATTCCTTCCACGTTCATCATGGACTCAACCCAAAGTTCTGCAATGCTGCAGCCTACCTCCCAAAAGATAAATCAAGCAAAGGTCCTGTCAAACTTGCAGCTCATCTTTCAGCAGCTGCCTCCTTTGGCATGACATTTCCCTGGTTTCTACAACTCGGCAGCCATCATGTTTCACACAGCACCATAATTAACAACAACGTATATTTATATAGCGCCTTTAACGTAGTAAAAACGTCCCCCCTAAGCGCTTCACAGGCGCATTATCAAACAACATTTGTAACCTCCTCCAGCCCTAACCACATAAGAAGGTATTAGGTGGCCAAAAGCCTGGTCAAAGAGGTAGGTCTTAAGGAGCAGAACCCTCCGTTCTGATACCGGTAAGCGTCAACTTGGTAGCACTCTCAGTTTGTAGTCAGAAGGCTGTTGTTTGGAGCCCAACACCGAGAATTAAGTGCAAACGTGTAAGAGTACAGCGCTGAAGGAGTGCAGTGCTGCGGTGGTGCAGCACTGTTAAGACACCGCTCTTCAGTTGAGAAAGTTGATGGAAGTCTGCCTATTCAGGTGGATGTTCAATGGCATTACAAAGGAGAAGATCAAATGGGCTAATGGATTTATTCCACCATTGCTTACTAAACTCATGTGGAACTAAACCATATAGACAGAAAGTCCTCAGGTTCGATCTTTGGGCCTGTGCTGACTTAGCTATCTCCCTGGGGTAGTGGTAGAGATTCTCAGCGCTGCTGGTCAACTAGGGTTCCCACTCTTAATATCAACACAATGTTCCTTGATGGAAAATGTGTGAACATCAGGACCAGGCTCGGCTGCAATGCATCGTCCACAGTGAGTATTCTCACGGTCTAGATTTATTCAAGAATGTCTACGGGTTGAAGTAGCAGAGGACTACTGGTGCCCTTGGCTTAACTCAGCAAGAGTTAACAACTTGCATTTATATAGCACCGTTAACATAGTAAAAATGTCCCAAGGTGCTTCTCTGGAGCATTATCAGAAAAAATGTGATATCCAGCCACATAAGGAGATATTAGGACAGATGATGTAGGTTTTAAGGAGTGTCTTAAAGGAGGAGAGGGAGGTAGAAAGGCAGAGAGGTTCAGGGAGGGAATTTCGGAGCTTAGGGCCTAGACAGCCAATCAAGGAAATCAGGGATGTGCAAGTGGCCAGAAATGGAGGAGCGCAGAGATCTCGGAGTTTTAGGGCTGGAGGAGGTTACAAAGATCAGGAGGGGTGAGGCCATGGAGGGATTTGAACACAAGGATGAAAATTTTCAATTCAAGGCATTGCTGGACTGGGAGCCAATGTAGGTCAGCGAGCACAGGGGTGATGGGTGAACGAGACTTGTTATGAGTTAGAATACCAGCAGCAGAGTTTTGGACGAGCTGAAGTTTACGGAGGGTGCAAGATGGGAGGCCGGCCAGGAGAGCGTTGGAATAAATCGAGTCTGGAGGTAACAAAAGCGTGGATGTGGGTTTCATAAGCAGATGGGCTGAGTTAGGGGTGGAGATGGGCCCTGTTATGTAGGTGAACAGAGGCAGCAGACCTAAGTGGGACCGGAGCTGGGAGCGAGAGCAAGATAAAGAACGCGGCAGAGGAGGCCCGAGAGCAGAGGCAGCGGACCTGAGCGGGACCAGAGCTGGGAGCAACTCAACACAGGCAGAATTTGAAAGAGTGACATCAGAGTAAAAACCTAAAGTGACGGCAGCACAAGGGAAGGAGCTGATTGGTGAGTAGCTGTTTTTTTAAGTTCTATGTTTATTTCTGCTATGTTAGTTAATAGTCTATTAAGTAGAGGCATGGCAGGGCACCTCAGTCCTGTGGAATTCACATCTTGTGCCATGTGGGAAATCCAGAATGCTTCCAGTGTCCTGGACAACCACGTGTGCAGGAAGTGTCAGTTGGAGGAGCTGGAGCACCGGGTTTCGGAGCTTGAGCAGCAGCTGGTGTCACTGCGGTGTATCCGTGAGGCTGAGAGCTACGTGGATGGCACGTTTCAGGAGGTGGTCACCCCGCAGCTTAAGAGTGTGCAGGCAGAGAGGGAATGGGTGACCGCCAGAAAGAAAAGGAGGACCAGGCAGGTAGTGCAGGAGTCCCCTGAGTGCATCTCACTCTCCAACTGGTACTGAATACTGGTGAGGGCGATGGTTCCTCTGGGTAGTACAGCCAGAGCCAAGTCCCCGGCACCACAGGGGGCTCAGCTGGGGAA
The DNA here is from genome assembly GCA_030390025.1 of Squalus acanthias. Classification (NCBI taxonomy): domain Eukaryota; kingdom Metazoa; phylum Chordata; class Chondrichthyes; order Squaliformes; family Squalidae; genus Squalus; species Squalus acanthias. The sequence goes on from CM059433.1 coordinate 131,295,707, forward strand.
ATTACAGAGAGGTGCAAGAACTATAGAGTAGTGATAATGGGAGACATCAATTATCCTAATATGGACTGAGATAATAATAGTGTAAAGGGCAGAGAGGGGGGAAGAATTTCTGAAATGTGTTTCGGAGAACTTTCTTGAACAGTACATTTCCAGCCCAACAAGGAAGGAGGCATTGCTGGATCTGGTTCTGGGGAATGAGGTGGGTCAAGTTTCAGTAGGAGAACATTTAGGAAACAGTGATCATAGTATCATAAGGTTTAGGTTAACTATGGAAAAGGACAATGAGCAATCTAGAGTAAAAAATACCTAACTGGAGGAGGGTCAATTTTAGTGGGTTGAGAACGGAGCTGGATGGGTAAATTGTAATCAAAGATTGGCAGGCAAAACTGTAATCGAACAATGGGCTTTGTTTTAAAAACATTTTTAAAGAGGAGATGGTTCAGGTACAGTCGAGGTACATTCCCACGAAGGGGAAAGGTAGGGCAACCAAAGCCAGAGCTCCCTGGATGATGAAAGAGATAGAGAGTAAGATAAAGCAGAAAAAGAGGGCATATGACAGATGTCAGGTTGAGAATACAAGTAAGAACCAGGCTGAATACAGAAAGTTCAGAGGGGAAGTGAAAAAGGAAATAAAAGGGGCAAAGAGGGAGTATGCAAAGAGACTGGCAGCTAACATAAAAGGGAATCCAAAAGTCTTCTAGCGGCATATAAATAGTAAACGGGTAGTAAGAAGGGTGGGGCCGATTAGGGATCAAAAAGGAGAACTAGGCATGGAGGTAGAGGGCATGGCTAAGGTACTAAATGAGTATTTTGCATCTGTCTTTACCAAGGAAGAAGATGCGGCCAAAGTCATAGTGAAAGAGGAGGTAGTTGAGATATTGGATGGGATAAAAATTGATAAGGAGGAGGTACTAAAAAGGTTAGCTTTACTTAAAGTAGATAAGTCACCAGGACCGGATGAGATACATCCTAGGATGCTGAGGGAAGTGAGGGTGGAAATTGCGGAGGTACTGGCCATAATCTTCCAATCCTCCTTGGATACGGGGCTGGTGCCAGAGGACTGGAGAATTGCAAACGTTACACCCTTGTTCAAAAAAAGGGTGTTAAGATAAACCAGCAACTACAGGCCAGTCAGTTTAACCTCGGTGGTGGGGAAGCTTTTAAAAACGATAATCCGGGACAAAATTAACAGTCACTTCGACAAGTGTGGATTAATTTAGGGAAGCCAGCACAAATTTGTTAAAGGCAAATCGTGTTTGACTAACTTGATTGAGTTTTTTGATGAGGTAATAGAGAGGGTTGATGAGGGCATTGCAGTTGATGTGGTGTACATGGACTGCCAAAAGGCATTTGATAAATGCCACATAACAGGTTTGCCAGCAAAGTTGAAGCCCATGGAATAAAAAGGACAGTGGCAGAATGGATACAAAATTGGCTAAGTGACAGGAAACAGAGAGTAGTGGTGAACGGTTGTTTTTCGGACTGGAAGAAAGTATACAGTTGTGTTCCCCAGGGTACTAGGACCACTGCTTTTCTTGATATATATTAATGATTTGGACTTAGGTGTACAGGACACTGTTTCAAAATTTGTAGATGACACAAAACTTGGAAGTACCTGGAAGACCTGGGGGTATATGTGCACAAATCATTGAAGGTGGCAGGACAGGTTGAGAAAGCAGTTAAAAAAGCATACAGGATCCTGGGCTTCATAAATAGAGGCATTGAGTACAAAAGCAAGGAATTTACGATGAACCTTTATAAAACACTGTTTCGGCCACAACTGGAGTATTGTATCCAAATCTGGGCACCGCACTTTAGGAAGGATGTGAAGGCCTTAAAGAGGGTGCAGAAAAGATTTACAAGAACGGTTCCAGGGATGAGGTACTTCAGTAACATGGATGGACTGGAGAGGCTGGGGTTGTTCTCCTTAGAGCAGAGAAGGTTGAGAGGAGATTTGATAGAGGTGTTCAAAATCATGAGGGGTCTCGACAGAGTAGATAGAGAGAAACTGCTTCCACTGGCAGAAGGGTCGAGAACCAGAGGACACAGATTTAAGGTGAATGGCAGAAGGTCCAAAAGCTACATGAGGAAAAACTTTTTTACGCAGCGAGTGGTTATGATCTGGAATGCACTGCCTGAAAGGGTGGTGGAGTCAGACTCAATCGTGGCTTTCAAAAGGGAATTAGATAAGTACCTGAAATAAAAAAAATTGCAGGGCTACGGAGAAATGGCAGGGGAGTGGGACTAGCTGAAGTGCCCTTGCAGAGAGGGCACGGGCTCGACGGGCCGAATGGCCTCCCACTATGCTGTAACCATTCTATGATTCTATGAAAGTAGGCAGTCTTGGTGATGGAGCGGACATAGGTTCGGAAGCTCAGCTCAGGGTCAAATAGGACGCCGAGGTTGCAAATAGTCTGGTGGCTAGGGAACGGAATTTGTGGTGGGGGCAGAAGACAGTGGCTTTGATCTTTCCAATATTTAGCTGGAGGCAATTTCTGCTCACCCAACACTGGATGTCGGACAAGCAGTGTGACAAATAAGAGACAGTGAAGGGGTCGAGGTAGGTAGCGGTGAGGTAGAGCTGGGTGTTCTCAGCGTACAGTGTGGTATCTGACGTCGTGTTTTCGGATGATGTCGCCAAGAGGCAGCATGTAGATGAGAAATAGGAGAGGACCAAGGATAGATTCTTGGGGGACTCCAGAGGCATTCTGGAATCACAGTGCGGGTATCGGTGTGGGAATCGGAAGAGATTGCAGGAGATTCTCTGGCTATGACTGAATAGACAAGAATGGAACAAGGCGAGGGCAGTCCCACTCAACTGGACAGTGTTTTTGTAAGAGCAGTGTAAAAAAATTGGAGAACGTCATTGAAAAAAAAAACGAAGAGTCCAGAAGCTTCCTCAACGGCTCAGCAAGTTTATGCAGTGAGTATCTGAGTCAAACAGACCAGAAAGGTCCCAGTTTGATCTATAGTTTGTGCTGACCTTAATGCCAATAGCATTAGAGAAGGGAAAATTGCCAGGGCTCTCACTCCTGTTCGCTACCCAGAGTCCAACTGGATGCACTAGATGTGGCCTTTGGCGAGTTAGGCTCAGTAGCGATGCCTCAATAGCATGCCGACATTCATGGTCAAGGCTCACACCTGAACAACAGCCATTTGGGCAAAGTACTTCTGTGGAACTGTACCCCAACAAGGAGTCAACACCTTCAGGACAGGAGAGCAGCAGAGAACACTCCCAGAAAGAAATGCTAATTAAAAAGTGAAGTATTTGAACATTCAGAAATTCAAGCCAGGTGGAATAAATTCAAGAGCACTGAAGGAAATTCGGATGAAAATTGGGTTTGGGAGAAAGAGAGGCCGTTGCTGAATTTTTCATAGACTATTAAATACAAGAGGCCATTATCAGAAAAATATAAAACAGCAAATGTGATTTCAGCTTTCAGCAAAGTTCTGAAGCATAAAAGTGGGAAATGACAAGCCTGTTAACTTGATGTTTGTAGTCGAGAGGGAAAGGACAGCAATCTGTTGCAGGCAGCAACTGATGGATATCCACTGGGAGTAATGGCAATAAATCCAAGCCAATGTGGACAATCCAACAATGCAACAGCAGCTGAAGGCAATGGAGTTGATGTATAAACACTGACAACCAGAAAACCTCATACAGACTATAACGAATGAGCTCCAGGTCATGGAGGATCTTGGTGATTTTAAATAACTGAAGTCAGGGTAATTAATTAACAGCCTTTTATGTTTTTCTCCCATGTTCTCCTTTTCAGGAGACTCGTACTTCACAGGTACTTACGCCTCATAAAATGGACCTTCTGCAGATTCAGCTCCCTTATACTCAAGCGTGTTACAAAACTCTATAGCGCTCTGCATTGCTAGAATACTCCAGGAACTCCATTTGATTTCTGGACTTGGAAACAAATCTAACCAGACTGAGAGGAAGGCATCCTCAATCTTCTGACACAAGGGTGGTAAATGAAGTGAGATAAGGCAGTCTCAAGCCAGTTCCTACTGGGTACAATGCCACAGCACAAATTGTCCATAACTCAACATTAAAATACTCTCCTTCAGAGACATCACAATGGTGGCTGGGGTTCAGATAGGAAAGCGATACGCTGATGCAACAGATGGTGCTCTTTCGCGTTTACAGTTAGTGTATGTTGCTGGGCAGAGCAGAGGGAGCTTTACTCTACATAGATCTATACTCTGTATACAGCCAACCCATTCTGCATCTGACCTGGTAATACTTAATGCTTATCATTGGATGCAGAAAGGAGAAGTGTTCCAATCCCCAGGGCCAGCATCCCTCACCTGGATAATAATGGTGGGAAATTGGGAAGGGGGAAAAACATTAGAAACTTTTGGAGAAAATAAAAGATGTATTGGATAGAACAAAGATTCTTAATACAACATTAAATTTTGCAACTGAACACCTCCACACAGAATGAGTCACCAATGTGTTTTTTCATTAGTCCTCTGTCAACAGGATCTTTGATGTTCCAAGAAAATCTAGATGTGGAAAGTCATTACGCAGACTGCCAAGGTCTGAGATATTGCGATAAGATTAAAAACACTTATGTTAGCAAATGAAAGATATAAGTACACAATGATGGCATTCAACATGAAGGCAGCACTTTGTACAAGCCGGACCTAATCCGCACTAATATTGCAATTAATTGGACATGGTTACAGCCTGTGACTGAAAGCAGCTCTGTGTCAACAGGCACCTTGGAACCACTGGCCTGACGCAAAACATCTATCACAAGATGTGACAAAAATGTTACTTAGATGCCTGTCATTTTTCTTGACACAACAGCAGCAAACCAGATAACTGGGCAAAAATCCATTTGCGGTATTAAAAATATAAGCAGGCAGATTGGGCCACAGGGATAAGCTTTTTGCCCAGTTGTCCTTCCCTCAAACATTCGTCTCACCGCCACCTCAGCTGCACTACAGAAAGAGGCAGCGTGGCAACCAGTCATAAGATCATCTAAATTTACGGCACAGAAGGAGGCAATTCGGCCCATCGTGTCTGTGCTGGCCGACAAAGAGCTATCCAGCCTAATCCCCCGTTCCAGCTCTTGGTCCGTAGCCTTGTAGGTTATGGCACTTCAAGTGCATATCCAAGTACAGGAAACTCTCTTTTAACCGGCACCTAAATATCCGGAAATCTCTTTTAACCGGCAAAATTCAGGAGTAGGTTCAGGTAAGTTTTACTATATATTAGCGGCCGTGTAACCGGGGTTCCTGCACCTGTGGCCGTGTAACCGGGGCTCCTGCACCTGTGGCCGTGTACGGGGCTCTCGTACCTTGGTAAGTATACCTCTCTGTAATCCGGACTTTTTGATCAACCGGCACCACGCCGGTCCCGTCGGTGCCGGATAAAAAAAGAGTTTCCTGTACTTTTTAAATGTGATGAGGGTTTCTGCCTCTACCACCCTTTCAGGCAGTGAGTTCCAGACCCCCACCACCCTCTGGGTGAAAAAATTCTTCTCAATTCCCTGCTAATTCTTCTACCAATTACTTTAAATCTATGCCCCCTGTTATTGACCTTTCTGCTAGGGGAAATAGGTCCTTCCTATATACTCTATCTAGACCCCTCATAATTTTATACACCTCAATTAAGTTTCCCCTCAGCCTCCTCTGTTCCAAAGAAAACAACCCCAGCCTATCCAATCTTTCCTCAAAGCTAAAATTGTACACAGAAAAAATAAACTGAAGAATTGAATACTCGTATTAGTATTAACAGGCTTAATGTATTGGCACCAACATGCTACATAAACATTTTTTTTTCTTTTCTGATAGTATAGGTAGATGCCAATCTTTTCTTCTCTTTTCCCTCCCCATCAATCTTCCCCCTTCTTACTCAAGTCATCCATTGGGAGATACATGAAAGCCATCTGGTTGAGGCAACTGCTGATTTAGCCACTCTGGGTTAGTCTCTCAGCTTGGTCCTATCCTTACAAGCCAGGATTGAAAGTTAGTGGCATTCTCGTCTTGGAGTCAGAAGGCTGAAATTCCAGCGCAGTACTGAGAGTGCTGCATTATTGGAGGTGCCGTCCTTCAGATGAGATACTAAACCCATGTCCCAACTGCCTGAAACCCATGGTAATAACAGGGAGAGTTCTCCTGCTATTCTGGTCAGCATGTCTCCCGCAACCAGAGCTATCAAAACCAGTAACTGGTCATTCAGCTCATTGCTGTTTATGGCACCCTGCTGTGCGTAAAATGGCTGCCAGGTGTGCCTCACTGCATCTCAGAAGAGTACATTATTAAACATTTGGAATAGAAGCAACCGAGTGCTCCAGCGCGGCTTTAAACATGAGTGAAGGGCTGCGGTGGGAAATGGAACTGTCATACTGGGATCGCAGGGTTGCTCTTCTGCAGTTGGGAGCAATGTGACACCCGAACCGAGGGTGCTTAATGGGCTGAATGGCCTTCCCATGCTCTGAATTTTCTCATGGTTTCAAAACCTTTCTATCCATTAGTACTAAAATCTCTTCCAGGAGTTTTTTTTGGGGGGTGGGGTTGGGGGGGGGAAATCAAGGGATATCCGAGTTTACGCTGTTGGCTATTTACGTGCAAAATCGTTGGTTTACGATTTTGCTTAAAAACTGTAAACAGGAAATCAGACCCGTTTTAAAAGAACTCATGTTTATGAAAGGTTGTCTTTTGCTCTTTTCAAATTAGTTCAACCTACAAAAAAAATCAGCTGAAATCATCTAAAGCAGTGAAATAGTCAACAGTTTCCGTCCCTGTTTATTTTAAAGTTTACTGATATGTTTTTCAAAAACAAATACTGTACAGAGACAAAGAGCATTGTCTTTAAGTAAATATCGACAGCCAGCCAGCCCAGACTACAACAGCGAGCTGTTATTCTGTGCGTGAAAAATATTAACATGTGATCCAGTAGCACAAAGACAGCCGGCAAATATATTTTTACTTCAAAAGAAAAGCAAGAGAGAAAAAAAATTCCTGCCCACAAAACTTCTTAAAATGTTCTATCTGTTAAAATCAATAACTGTTGGCATTTTACGTAAATGTCACCCGGGGGGGGGGGGTGCTCGGTGGATTGATTCTTAAGGCTTTGAGGAGGGAGAAATTAAAAATGTAACACTTAAAAAGTGTTAAAATGATCGACTTTCAATGGAGGGCAAAGTGATATCAAGGGATATCAGAGTTTATGCTGTTAGCTATTTACGGGCAAACAAGTTGGTTTATGATTTCGCTTAAAAACTGTAAACAGGAGATCGATCTCTTTTTAAAAGAACTCATAGAAAACATAGAATCTAGGAGCAGGAGTAGGCCATTCGGCCCGTCGAGCCTGCTCCGCCATTTAATACGATCATGGCTGATCATCCAAATCCAGTACCCTGTCCCTGCTTTAATCCCCACAGTACACATATCCCACCCTACCCCCGTAACACCACGTATTTAATTCCCCCTAACATATCCCATCCTATCCCCATAACCCCACATATTTAATCCCCCCTAACACTAAGGGTCAATTTATCATAGCCAAATCAACCTAACCCACACATTTTTGGACTGTGGGAGGAAACCGGAGCACCCGGAGGAAACCCACGCAGACACGGGGAGAATGTGCAAACTCCACACAGACAGTCACCCGAGGTCAGATTCGAACCCGGGTCTCTGGCGCTGTGAGGCACCAGTGCTAACCACTATGCCACCGTGTTGCTCATGTTTATGAAAGATTGTCTTTTGTTCCTTTGAAATCAAGAAAGCTAGGCAAAGTTTCGTAGTACAGGACACCAGCAAGCTTGAAAAGAAATCGAGAAGGACGGGCCAGGTGGACTTTAAAGGCTGCAAACTGCAGGAAGGAGCTGAGGACTTCCACAGTTTCGTGATCCTGGGAAAAAATGAGTTAGAATAGGAGGCGATGAACCACGATTTTAACACAGTGAGGATGCAGGAAAAGCGTGTAGTATGGTATATTGGGAGCTTAGGCAAATGAGAGGAGAAAGCTCAGAGCACTCACAGTGGTACTGGTCTTTGGTGTTTACGAACTTCAAACAGTTACCTGACAAAGAAAGACCTGCATTTATATAGTGCCACATCATATCTCAAAGCTCTTCGCAGACAATGAACTATACTCAACTACACTTAAGTGAGCAAATGCTGTAGTTATTTTGCACACAGTAAGATCCCTCAAACAACATTGAGCTGAATGAACAATTAGTCTGTGGTGGAGTTGAGTGAAGAATGTTGACCAGAACACTAGGAGAACTCCCTACTTTTCTTCAAATAGCACCATGGGATCTTTAACGTCCAGCTGAAGCACTAAAAGAGACAGACGTTTCACGTCGCAATCGAAGGACGGTGCCTCCAACAGTGCAGCACTGCACTACTATTGAAGCGGTGGCCTAAACTCTGTGCTCAGGACCCTGGAGTGGAGCTTGAACCCACAATCTTCTAACTCAGAGGCAAAAGTGCTACTACCTGAACCAAGCTGAAAGTTATGTGATGGGACAAATAAGTGCGCATTTATGCAGTCAACAGGCACAATCTGCAGCACAAGTGATCATGCCTAAACAGAGACTCAACACTGTCCTTTCTCATTTTCTTGCTCTCTATGAGCAGAAGGTAGAGGAATGTGACCGAGTTGCAGGGATGTCCTAGTTTACCTGCAGCAAGTCAAGGGGACGTACTGGTCCTTAGGTCCTCTTCCCTGTCGCCACACCCACCACCCCCCCAGCATGGACTGAAATCAGGAGCTGCCTATTGGGAACTGCAGGCAGAGATCCACATCCCATCCCTTCATGTTGGAGTCTTAATAAGAATGGGCTTTCAGCAAAGATTAGTGATTAACAACAGTATACTGTATGACTGAGCTCCTGAATATTGTTAGCCTTTACACTGAAAATGGCTTGTTTTGACATATTCCCTCTGCAGTTTTATTAATCCTCCCAAAATCATCTTGTTGGACATCTGCCCACAGACCAGTCTAGATTCAACTGAGGAAATTACCTACACAAGTTTTGGTGGTTAATGGTGCTTGGGATTGCTCCCACACGGAGGGAACTTTTCCCTTCCAACGTCTAACTATTACTGTTTCACATTTAAAAATCTCTCCTTTGCGGCATCTTTGCGGCTCATTTGAAGTCAATATATAACTTAAGACTTGTGTGCTTTAACGTAATTAAGTAGACTTCTACAGTTAAATCGCATACTGTGGTTGATTGCTACTGGCAAATTTCAGTTAACTTTTCCTTAAGGCAAAAAAAAGTCAAAAATGTACATGCGTAACACATACATACAGGAGAGAACCCATTTACTAATGAGCAAATCTGATTAAAGCTTAGAACTATGGCTGGAGGCAATACTGCAAGTTAAGGCAAAGAACGTGATGATTATCAAAAAAAAAACATGGATCTTATTTTAAAGCAGATCAGCCTCGTGGTGGCAAAGCAGCTGAATACAAGACAATGTTTGAAGCTTTAACTCTTAGCGTGACACGGACGAATTTACTTGTGCCTCCAATCAATAGGCTTGTTCCGGGTCCTTCCCTTCCGGATTTGATGTGTTAAACCACCGTCGAGGATTGACCAGATTGCAACTCTTGTGATCAAGCCAATCTGCGCTGTTTTGGCATTTTATTGGGCATTATAGCCACTTCTCAGCCAATCGAAACCAGTTATTTTTAAAATTAAGTTGCTCTTGGTGCCAAAACAGAGGTGGATGGGGTGAAAAAGCTTTTGAAGTTAATGCTAGACAAGTCAGAAAAGGTAGATTGCCCTAGCCCTGGCCTTCTGCCTTTGTCTAGTTTCTCTCCTATCGCCCTTCATGCCCTCTCTGAACACATCTCATCCACATGACCCACCTCCTGCTCCCTTGTCTCCATTCCCAATAAACTGCTGAGGATTCAACCTCACCTTCTGGCCCCCATGACAGCTGATATTGTAAATAGTTCCCCCTCCTCAGGCACTGTCACCCTCCCCTTCAAACTAGCCAACACCCAGCTCCTCAAAAAAAAACCACACTTGATTATTCCATTGTCTTTGCAAACTATTGCTCCATCTCCAACCTCCCTTTCCTCTCCAAAGTCCTTGATTGTATCGTTACCCTCAAGATGTGTAACCAGCGTGTAGATGAGGAAGAGAAGGGGGGCAAGGATGGATCCTTTAGAGACTCCTGAAGTGACGGCGAAGGCAAAGGCAGAAGTTCAGGGAAGGGGCGGGGAGAGAGGTTTAATGAGGTGGCTGTTTTGAAACCAAGAGCAACTTCTGCAATCTGTCTGAATCCCTCCGATCACATTCTCTTTAACTATGACCATGGTGCTTTATCGATCCTTGACCCTCTATGTTGACCACACCATCCTCCTCCAGTGCCTCTCCTTTGTTGTCCAGCTGAGCTGGACTGCCCTGGCCTGCCTCTACTCTTACCTATCCAATTGTAGACTAAGCACCTTTCTCTTTGCACCACCGCGCCGTCACTTCAGGAGTCTCTGAAGGATCCATCCTTGCCCCCCCCCCCCCTTCTCTTCCTCATCTACACACTGCTCTTTGGCGACATCATCTACAGACGCAGGGGCAGCTTAGACGTGTATGCTGATGAGTCAACTTTACCACTCCATCCCCTCTCTTGACACCTCCACTGTAGTCCTCACAGTCGCTGTTAGTGGCGAGAGTGGAAGGGGCGGGGAGAGAGGTTTAATGAGGTGGCTGGTAGTCGAGAAAAGAAGTCAGGAGTTATCTCTGCTCTCCAAGATGATCATGGAATAGTGAGCAGTTCTGGCAGAAAGGTCTGAGGCCAGGTAATGCTTGATTTGTCCAGATAGATGTGGATCTGTGCTGTCAGACTACTTGTCTTGGATGAGTAGTAATTTCCTTCACCTAAACATTGGGTAGACCTTGCCATCTGCCACAAACTTTGTACCCTCATCACCGATTCCATCCTCCCCTCTCTAGATGATATTTCAGGCTGAACCAAGCCGTTCACAACTTCAGTGTCCTATTTAGCCTGGAGCCGAGCTCCCATCATAAAGATTACCTACTTCCATCTCCGTAACATTGCCCGCCTCCACCTCTACCTCTACCTCAGCTCATCTGCCGCTGAAATCTTCATCAATATATTGTCACCTCCAGACTCGTATATTCCAATGCTCTCTTGGCCGGCCTCCCATCCTTCACCATCCGTATACTCATATAAAACTCTGCTGCCCGTATTCACCCATGACCCAAGTCCTCTGACCTACATTGGCTTCTGAACCCACAACACCTCAAATTTCAAAATCTCAACCTTAAGTTTAAGTTCCTTCATGGCCTCCCTCCTCCCTAGCTCTGTAATTTCCTCCAGCTCTACAACCCCCCTGAACTCTCTGCTCCTTGGACTCTTATGCATCGCATTTTCGCTTGGCCTTACCACTGGCAGTCTTGTCTTCAGCTGCTCTACACTCTGGAATTCACTCCTTACATCCCTCTGCTCCTCCACTTCCCTTTCCTCAAGACCCTCCCTTAGAACCCATCTCTTTCACCATGCTTTAGGTCATCCCTCCCAATACTTCCTTCCTTGGCTCGGTGGTTTTTTTTGCTTACGGTCTGTGAAGCTCCTTGGGATGTTTTTCTACGTTAAAGGCGCTGTATAAACGCAAGTTGTGGTTGTGAAATATGTTGCGATAAGTTATTAGTTGGCAAGTCTATGGGGCACCGGTAGAATCTGTTAAAGAAGGTAATTAGCGGATTAGAAAACAAGAACATAACCTTAAAGGCAAAGGAGGTGCTCTGGGGTAATGCAACCACAGTTTACAAGAGTGGATAGGGCCAGTATTAAACAAGAGGACAAGGGAGAATTACAGAAAATGATGCAAGACCAAGGATTAATAATGAGGGCAAAAAGGGAGTATGACAGAAAAATCTCTGAAGATAGCAACAAGGTTACTAGCAAAGATTTTTACAAGTACATCAAGAAAAAGCGGTAAAGGAGGAGGTGGACCCATTATAAACAGATTTATTTCTGACTGTGGAGGATCAGGAAATGGTAGAAGTGTTAAATTAATATTTTACTTTAGTATTCGCAATGGATAAGGAAGATAAAGACTAGAGATCAGTGAAGGGGAGAAATCAACAGGGATCAGTATGAACAGAAAAAAAATGTATTGAAATCAGGTAACTTTCCAGGCCCAGACAACTTCAATCCGAGAGAATTAAACAAATAGGCGAGGAAACTGACTATGTATTAATTATAATCTGCCAAAGTTCACTTGATTTGTGGATAATACCAGAGGATTGGAAGCTAGTAAGCCTGACACCATTGTTCAAAAACATCAGAATGGACAAACCAAGTAACTACAAGCCACTGTGTTTATCAGTGATGGGAAAATTCCTAGAATCCATTTTCAGGGGCATATCAAGTGAGCACTTGGAAAAGTGTAGTTGGTTAGGGGGAGTCTGCATGGTTGTGAAAGGTTGGTCATGTCTAAACTAAGCTAACAGAGGTTTGATAGTGTTACTGAGGTGGTGGATAGAATGGACATCATATACATGGAATTTCCGAAGGCATTTGATAGGATTGAACACAAGACAGATTACTAACTAAAACTGAGGCGAATGGAAGTGGAGACAACCCATCCCACATTATGTCTGTTTCTGTCAGAGTCTTCTTAGCCTGAGCCATCATAGCCCAGCATTCTGTTTCTTTCCTAAACTCCACCCCACATCTCTTCCCAATCATCAAAATCTTCCTCAACACCATTCTCTATCCTTGCCTCTGGTCACTTCCCCAATCTAGTTCTTCTCCTAATTCCTGCCCGCTGTCAATTTTATTTTGTGAAGCGCCCTGGGCTGTTTCGCTACTTTATACAAGGTATAAGCTGTTCAAATCTTCCTACCTAAAGTTCTGATCATGGCTGCTTCATGTGCAAATTGCGTCATAATACAAATTTCCAAAGAATAAACAACCTAATTACATAGAAGCGGAATTTGGCACCAAGTCTGGTTATATTCTGTCTTTATATCAATGCTGGTTTGATACTTTCAACGCCAGCGCCAAAAAAGCTTATAAACATTCTAACTGGAGTTTAACCGAACTATGGAAGGAAGGCGATTAAATTATGTTTAAGGACCCGACAGAGCCACTCCAAGGTATCCCATCATCAGTGGAAATAAAGGAGAAAACTGCAAGTATATCAGAAATCTGATCTAGAGACAGCAATATGCAGCAAGTCCATCAGCCTCTGAAAGAGTAAAGACAGTGAGGTTGAGATTCGGGTCCGACACTGGGCTTCCACCCAAAACACTGAACTGTCGTTTCTGTTTCAGCAGTCAATAGACCCAATGCGCATTGGCAGCTTTTTCTTCCATTACCCACATATCAGGGTGGAGGTTAGAAGGAATCTTTTCCCCCCCCCCCCACACAAAAAAGTTTATAAGGGTATGGAATATTTTACTGCAAATGGCTATTGAAGCGGAGCCAATCAGACATTTAAGTGGGAATTAGAAAATCGTGAAAAAAAAATTAAAGTTTACAAGGGAAATGGATCATAGTTCTGACATGAGGCTAACACGGACACGAGGAGTCGAATTACCTCCTTATGGGCTGAATGTTTCTCATTCTATCATCAGATTAAGAGAAAATAGCAAAATTAACATACCTACTTAAGGGCTTGACAAGGTAGATGCAGGAAGGATGTTTCCCCTGGCTGGGGAGTCGAGAACCAGGGGTCACAGTCTCAGAATAAGGGGTTGGCCAGTTAAGACTGAGATGAGGAGAAATTTCTTGACTCAAAAGGTTGTGAATCTTTGGAATTCTCTACCCCAGAGGGTTGTGGAGGCTCAGTCGTTGAGTATATTCAAGACAGAGATCGATAGATTTTTGGGAACTAAGGGAATTAAGGGATATGGGAATAGCGCGGGAAGGTGGAGTTGAGGTAGAAGATCAGCCATGATCTTATTGAATGGCGGAGCAGGCTCGAAGGGCCAAATGGCCTACTCCTGCTCCTATTTCTTATTTTCTTATGTTCCTCCCCCCACCCTATTCTGCTTCCCTACATGGGGAGGAGGGCAGGCAAAGAAAGATCTAAGGGATAGTTAGGGATAGCTCTCATACTGTCTGCTGGCCAGTTTCAGAGTTGCAAACACGAAAAGTCACTGAATGGTTTAATCTACAACTAAATTTTTCCAAAAAAAAAAATGAAAGCAAGTCTTACCCTTGGCAGAAAAAAAAATCTGTCTTGTGTAACCAGTTTCAATTTAAATTCTAAGCTACAACAGCCAGGACTGACATAATTTCTGGTTAAAAACGGTGGAAAATACGAGGTGGTTACCAAGAAAAATCAGTACCCAAAGCGTATATTTAAACAAACACATTGTGCAGCAAACTGCAAAAGAAAAAAAAACTGCTCCCTCCCAGTCCTTTGATTATATTGACACAATGTGAAGCCAGGAGTTGCAGGGTGAGGCCGTTCCATTGGCGTGTGGACCTACTCTCGTACAATACAAGTGGCAAGGCTCCAACTGAATAGCTGCATACCACCCAAGTGCTACCTCCAGCAGATTTCAAAAACCACGCTATGAAATACATCTGTCGGCCCAATGAGGCTTGTACAACGTATGTTATCATTTAGCAATTAAAAGCAGGGGTGGAGTGGGGGGCGGGAGGGAGAAAAAAAAACAGTACAACATTAATGTCCCCGAGGGCTGGCATCCTCCTGGCATGTCCTTTGGCATTTGACTTGGGCGGCCACCCAAAGTATCTGGGGTTACGTTCTCCTGCTGTGCTTTTAACAGTACATTCGCTCCGAGGCCAATATGCATTCAGCGTTCATTCGAAGAACTCAACAGTAAAAAAGTGTGCAGAGGCAAGCACACAGGATGGGAACAGACCACATACACTATAGCTGCATTAAATGTTCAACATCGCCAATATCCTGTGAGCTAGACTAAACTGCAGACAAGGTATCAGCAACAAAAAATGCACTACCCACGTATAATATTTATTTTTTCATCTCATTTATAGAAAGACATTGAATTTACAGCACAGAAACAGGCCATTCGGCCCAACTGGTTTATAGAATCACAGAAATTTATGACGCAAGAGGCCATTCGACCCATCGTGTCTGTGCCGGCTGAAGAAGAGCTATCCAACCTAATCCCACTTTCCAGCTCTTGGTCTGTAGCCCTGTAGGTTACGGCACTTTAAGTGCATATCCAAGTACTTTTTAAATGTGATGAGGGTTTCTGCCTCTACCACCCTTTCAGGCAGTGAGTTCCAGACCCCCACCACCCTCTGGGTAAAAAAGTTCTCCTCAAGTCCCCTCTAGTCCTTCTACCAATTACTTTAAATCTATGCCCCCGGTTACTGACCTCTCTGCTAAGGGAAATCGGTCCTTCTTATCCACTCTATCTAGGTCCCTCATAATTTTATACACCTCAATCAAGTCTCCCCTCAGCCTCCTCTGTTCCAAAGAAAACAACCCCAGCCTATCCAATCTTTCCTCATAGCTAAAATTCTCCAGTCCTGGTCCATGCCGGTGTTTCTGTTCCACACGAGCCTCCTCCCACCCTACTTCATCTAATCCTATATACATATTCCTTTCTCCCTCATGCACTTGTCTAGCTTCCCCTTAAAGGCACCTATGCTATTTGCTTCAACCACTTCATGTGGTAGCAAGTTCCACGTTCCAACCACTTCAATACCCTTTTTGCTAAAAAAAAAGACTCCTCTCTGACATTATAACTGCTGAAAATATAATGGGGGGGCGGTCTCTTCAATTGGCTCTTTTAGTTGAGTGACAACTGTCCCAGCAACTCCAGGGACTGGATTCAAAGCGAATGCATTCCGATTGGAAAGTTTCCATTCCCTAACGACTTTGAGAATTCTTCCTGAGACAATCTAAAGTCATCTCAATCCCGTTCCCAATGTGCTACTCAACTGGCAGTTAGAGGCCTAACTAATGTGGGGAGGTGGAAATATCACAATGGTGCAACTGCAGGCGAGTGGGGAGGGTGGGGGGAGGAAGAGTGATAAAGAGCAGAATAGTCTTGCCAGGGTATGGGAGAGGGTTAAAACACAGACGAGAGTGAGCTTTACTTTGGGCCTATCCATGCCACACTTGACCAGAGAACAGTTGATGCTGGAGCCAAAATAATTCCTATGCTTTGATGTGCAATTTATACTGTGTATCTTGTAGAGCAAGGGTTATGAGGGATGGGGAGCACAGCTTTCCCCAGAAAAGTGTCTAATGTTTTCAATTTGTTAGCTTGTCTTGCTGCAAGAGACACTTTCACACTGAGAGATTCACATGCCAGTGTAGCTGGCACGCATACCCTCTTCAATGCCAAGTGCCAACTACAACTTTACAAATCAGCTTAGTTTTTTCTGAAGTACCAAAGAGTTGGTCTTCCGAGGGTCAAGTGTTTCAGATCTCTGACGTGAACTGTTCTAATGGTTGAGCACATAAAACCTCAGTTTGCTGACTGGGATACTGACCTTGATCAAAGGTCTAACATGTTTGCGTGCCTCAGACCTTCACTTTCTGACCAGAGCACCCCACTTGGCTCTACAGCCTAATGGTTAAGCCCTTCAGACCACCATTTACAGGCCAGTGCACCCCTGGTTCCACAGCCTAATGGTTAAGCCCTTCAGACCACCATTTACTGGTAGGTGTACCCCTCCTGGTCCTTTCAAGTTGGCAGCACTAGCTTTTTAATCTACTTATGACAAAGACAGAGTCCTTTGAAGTGTTTAGGTTTCCAAGGGAACATGATTTCTTATTTCCCCCCTCAAAAACATTTGCCCAATAAGGGAATTTTGTGGGTCCTGCGAGAGTGTGATCTTTTGTGTTGTTTTTTTCTTCACTTTCTCAAAAAAAAAGCACTTACCTGTTTAAGTGGGGCTTCTGTTTTTTCGGAACATGACCTTCTGGCAGGGCAGGTTTGTGGTCTGGCAACAAGCCTAAAAAAAGCAATTTGTGCCACACTGGTAACTATAGCAGCAGCTGTCTTTTATAGACTATAACATTATATGTTCATATGCTAGTAAAGTTCCCACACACACAAAACCCAAAGCACAGCTGTAAAACCAGCCACAAACATACATAAACACTCCTGCCAGCATCTGTCAAAAACTGTATTATCAGTGACAATTGCTCTTTAAGCCAACTTTAGAAATCATAGCTTTGGGTGATCTTGAATCGAATCTTGGCTCCAGTGACCCAGTGCTCCCCCCTCCCACCTCCCTTGTGGCAATCACTGCCAATGCTAGAGTAGTTAGCTCTTGTGTTACATTAAAAACACACATGCACACGTAAATAACAAACTAAGGACTTCTGAAAACTTAACACTTCCAGTGTCTCGCACATACACACTGAAATTATGAGATATAGAGGGTGATGGATTTGACTTGTGTAGGGCATAAATTAATTTGTGGTTACAAAACGGAAGTGAAGTCTGTAAAGGCACCATGTGATATGGTAGCAAGCCAGACAGACCAAGAAAGAAAGAAAGATTTGTATTTCTATAGCGCCTTTCACGACCTCAGGACATCCTAAAGCGCTTCACAGCCAATGAGGTACTTTTGAGGTGTAGTCGCTGTTGTAATGTAGGAAACGTGGTAGCCAATTAGTGCACAGCAAGCTCCCACACATGTCCCATATAAATGACCAGATAATCTGTTTTAGTGATGTTGGTTGAGGGATAAATATTGCCAGAACACTAGGGGTGGGGAGAACTCCCCTGCCACAGGATATTTACGTCCACCTGAGACAGCAGACGGGGCCTCGGTTTAACGTGTCATCTAAAAGACGGCACCTCTGACAGTGCAGCACTCCCTCAGTACTGCACTGGAGTGTCAGCCTAGATTTTGTGCTCAAGTCTCTGGAGTGGAACCTGAACCCATGACCTTTTGACTCAGAGGTGAGAGTGCTACCAACTGAGCCACGGCTGACACCCGAGGAAGGTCCCAAGCTCATCCTTAACTCGGTGTTAGGAGTCAGCTGCTTTCAGAAAGGACGGCATTAGGGACCAAATTAGCATCTGGGGTAGGGGGATGCAGGGGATTCCTCTCCAGAATGTTATTCAGAAAGCCCTACTTGAAGGTGAATGTTTGTGGATGTGGGGTGAGAGCAGGATCGGGCGTGCAATACACTGGCCTCCACAAATAATATCAGGCTTAGTCTCTCGGGTGTTGGTCAGACAGACAGATACAACACGGTGGCATAGTGGTTAGCACTGTTGCCTCACAGCGCCAGAGACCCGGGTTCGAATCCGGCCTCGGGTGACTGTCTGTGTGGAGTTTGCACATTCTCCCCGTGTCTGCGTGGGTTTCCTCCGGGTGCTCCGGTTTCCTCCCACAGTCCAAAGATGTGCGGGTTAGGTTGATTTGGCTATGATAAATTGACCCTTAGGATTAGGGGGATTAAATACGTGGGGTTACGGGGATAGGGTGGGATATGTGTCGGTGCAGGCTCGATGGGCCGAAATGGCCTCTATCTGCACTGTGGGGATTCTGTGATACAACTCAGCAGATGGAGAAAGAAAGGATTTTATTAAAAAATAGTTTATATAAACACACGCACCCCATACAGTCCTCTGACGTGAAGCAGATACTTCGCCAAAATGAATGAAGGCAGGGCTCCACAGATCATCCTGTATTGAATTTTTCCCGCAAAATGGTAACTGTAGAAGCATTTTCATGCAATATTCCATGGTGCAAAAAGTCTTTATGTAACAGATCCCAATTTAAAGAATTCTGACAAATACACTTTATCTCCTCCCCCCCCCCCTTTCTTCTTGCTCCCTAAACCACTAAAGTTTAATTGTTAAAGGTTCTCTGGCTTACGTTTACAATAGGTAGTGCATAGGAGTGGAGTCTATGCCACAACACAATATCAGAAAATTCAGATTATTGTTTGAGCGTTACTCTTACAGGTCAGAGAGAGATCATCTGAGTGATCTGCTTGGGGTTTCCTTTTCCCAATTTCCTCCCCTCATACTACAGGAAACTCTCTTTTAACCGGCACCCAAATAACCGGAAATCTCTCTTAACCGGCAAAATTCTTGAGTAGGTAACCGGGGTTTTCCTTCATCTCTCCTTTAAAAATAACTTTAAAAAAAACCCCCGAGGCGTTTGCCTTGTATCGGAGCGTGTAGATTGGGAGGGGAATGTGCAGCCCGGGTAGGCAGCGGACACGACAGATGGTCAGCTGGCGGTCCCCGGGGAGACGGAGCTCCGAATGCAGGCGCATGTCAGTGTGTACGGGGCTCTCGTACGTTGGGAGATATAACTCTCCGTTATCCGGACTTTTTGATTAACCGGCACCACGCCGGTCCCATCGGTGCCGGTTAATAAAGAGTTTCCTGTATTACACTGTCCATTTGTCGCCCCACTGTCTTGTGTCACTCTCCTTCCAATCCACTCACACATTGTATTTTTCTACGTGTCAGCCATGGTTCAGTTAGTAGCACTCTCGCCTCTGAATCAGAAGGCTGTGGGTTCAGAAGAACATAAGAAATAGGAGCAAGCGTAAACTAGACAGCCCCTCGAGCCTGCTCTGCCATTCAATAAGATCATGGTTGATCTTCTACCTCAACTCCACTTTCCCGCCCTATACCCAAATCCCTTGATTCCCTCAGTGTCCAAAAATCTATCGATCTCAATCTTGACTCATCGACTGAGCATCCACAGCCCTCTGGGGTAAAGAATTCCAAAGAATTCAAGAATTTCAAGCCCCACTCCAAGAATTGAGCACACAATCCAGGCTGACACTCCAGTGCAGTACTGAGGGAGTGCTGCACTGTCAGAGGTACCATAGAAAAATAGGAGCAGGAGTAGGCCATTCGGCCCTTCGAGCCTGCTCCGCCATTCAATATGATCATGGCTGATCCACTATCTCAATACCATATTCCCGCTCTCTCCCCATACCCCTTGATGCCTTTTGTGTCTAGAAATCTATCTATCTCCTTCTTAAATATATTCAGTGACTTGGCCTCCACAGCCTTCTGTGGTAGAGAATTCCACAGGTTCACCACCCTCTGAGTGAAGAAATTTCTCCTCATCTCAGTCCTAAATGTACTACCCCGTATCCTGAGACTGTGACCCCTTGTTCTAAACCATATTTCTAATGAGATATTCAACCCTCAGTAGAAGATCTCATGACACTATTTCAACGAGTAGGAGAGTTGTCCCCGATGTCGTGGACAATATTTATCCCTCAACCAACAACACTAAAAAAAAGCAGTTTATCTATCATTTATCTCAAGGCTGTTGCTGGGTGCAAATTGGCTACCATGTTTTCTTACACTTCAAAAGTGACTACACTTCAAAAGTACTTCATTGGCTGTGAAGTACTTTGGGATATCCTGAGGATGTGAAAGGTCCTATATAAAACGCAAGTTCCTTCCTTCCTATAGTTGAGGCTTTAAAGTTAGCCACAAATGTAATTAGGAGACTTAATAAGCCCCTTTTGTTTGTGTGTGTTCAGGTACCAGAGCGAAGTACAAGGAGTCCTGGGATCTGAAACTTAATTACAGTCATGTGAGCTTCCTCTAGAGGGCATGTTTCACCTATTTTTGAATCAATCGTGCACATTTATGCAGCTACAGAACTGACTCAGCAGGTTCTTTTCTGAGTGGATTGCACTGGCTTGGGTGAGATGCGGGTTGGGGGCCTCAGTCATTCTCTGAATCTGCGCAGAGGTCAGCGGTTTAAATAGTGTTCTCTCCCCCCACCCCAGCATTCTGAAACTGGGAATTTTAACATAAAATGCTGGGAGTGTACAGTAGATCCTGAAGGGAAAGATCAGTTAACTTGCCCTGCAAGTCCCTTCATCAGAGTTGCCTCTTAAAATGTTAACTGTCTCTCTTTTGTTTTTCTTGCCACATCTTATTTCAAGAAAGCAAAAATTACAAACAGTTTACAAGTTGAAACAGAAAAATTGGCAAGCGTGTAACAATGAGCAGTACAGGTATAAAACATCTTTTGTGCATTTAATATTTTCAAAACGTCCCTTCCCCACCCCAATAAAAACGTTCACTTGTTTTCACACGGATACAGTTCTGGTGTACACCCTTAATACAGAATTTACAGGACGGTACAGTGACAAGACTACTTGTGCGTATCTGTACAGTAATTTAACGCCATCCAGATCCGACACGAATACGGGTGGGGTGCGTGGAGACCCAGCACTTCTAGGGGCGGTTTTGGGTTGCATCACTTTTTTTGTACAGCTGGGGACCAGTGGTCGTGTGAAAACAAGTGAACGTTTTTATTGGAGTGGGGAAGGGACATTTTTGAAAATATTAAATGCACAAAAGATGTTTATACCTGTACTGCTCATTGTTACACGCTTGCCAATTTTTCTGTTTCAACTTGTAAACTGTTTGTAATTTTTGCTTTCTTGAAATAAGATGTGGCAAGAAAAACAAAAAAAAGAGAGACAGTTAACATTTTAAGAGGAAACTCTGATGAAGGGACTTGCAGGGCAAGTTAACTGATCTTTCCCTTCAGGATGCTTAGCATTAACCAATCCTCCCTATACAGGGGTGTGTTGTACGCTCGGAGAGGGGGAACCGTTGTGTAGCTCTACAGGAAGAGGGTCTGGACTGCACGACACCTGCCCAATTCTAGACAGAGGCCATGCATCACACGCTTGGACTAACATAATGCAGACAGACCTGTTGCGTATTTACACCATTTTCTGTTTTCTCAACCCCAAGCCCCCCCACCCACCCTCAAACTTTCAGAATTCAATTTCTAAAACTAAGAATCTGTTTAGGGTCCCTGACTTGATTTGCAGGAGAGTAATATTATAATGCAGTAAGGATGTCTCTTTCTAGATATTCTGGAAGTTGGGCACACTGTGATCCAAGTCATTTTGATGTTTTCATAGAATTTTACAGCACAGGAAGAGGCCACTCAGCCCATCATGCCTGTACCAGCTCCCTAAAAGATCTAGCTACTTACCCATTCCCCAGTTCGTTTCCCACACTCTTTAAAAATTCTCTTTTGCAAATATTTATCCACGTCCCTTTTAAAAGCTATTATGGATTCTGCTTCCAATATTTCTGGTAGGTCATTCCATGTCTTAAGCATCACCCGTTTTTAAACAAAAAACACCTAACCTGTCCCTTTGTCCTTTTGGTAATTATCTTAAATTTATGGGCTCTATTTACTGACTCACCGACCAGTGGAAATAGCATTACCCGATTTACCTCATCAAAACCTCTAAATTTTGAATAACCCGATCTTAGCCTTCTTTGTTCTAATGAAGAGCCCCAATTTCCCTTGTCCCTCCTCATAACTAAAGTCTCATCCTTAGGATCATCTTAGTGAATCCTGCTGGACCCTCTCCATGGCCTTGGCATCATTCTTGTAAGGGTGTTCAAAACTGGGGGAAGAGGAGGACAGGGGAGAGGAGAGGAAAGGAGAGAGAGTAGAGTAGAGAGGACAGAGGAGAAGAAGGAAGAAAGTGGGGAGGTGGAGGAGTTTGGGGCGAGGTGGGAGTTGCAGAGTGGGACTTAGAAGACAGAAGGCATGGCCACCAATGGTGTGGTGGAGGGAGTGGGGTCCTCTTGCAGTGGAAGTGGTGAATCATATCTTAATATTCTTCATGCCCTTTAGCGATGCAATAAAAATCTTGTTTCTTTCATTTCTTCAAAGGCAGTTTCCTCACATCTTTCAGAAATCTAGCAGATAACACCTTTGATGTCTCCACCCTTATCTTTTCATCCCTTGACATTCTTAACCTCACCACCTTCACTGAGTTCCCACATCTGCATTGTAAAAGTTGTCCTCAAGAAGCTTGGTTTTGTTTTCCATCCCCTCGATAATTTAACTCCATATGAAGCCAAATCTGTCCAAGACATGAATACTGCTCTCAGATCAGTTGCTCTGCTGAAATTTCCATTTGTGTTCTTTCCAAGTTGCAAGACTACACGCTCCTCCACTCCATTGTCTTGAAATCAAGACTCATCATAATGTCTTCTAGTCTAGCTCGGTCTTTCCTCAGACCTCAAAACTGGGGAAACACCTTACCATCCTCAGTCTTTCCTTCCTACTACAATATATATTATTTTAAAAGGCAAGCTTGGCGTCACCTAATCACTACATGGGGTCAGCTGTGGCTCAGTGATATCACGC
Source organism: Squalus acanthias (assembly GCA_030390025.1). Lineage (NCBI taxonomy): Eukaryota > Metazoa > Chordata > Chondrichthyes > Squaliformes > Squalidae > Squalus > Squalus acanthias. Next base: position 131,318,807 of record CM059433.1, read on the forward strand.
TCGTCTCTGACTTGTGAAGGTTGTGGGTTCCAGTTCCACTCCAGAGACTTGAGCACAAAATCTAGGCTGACATTCCAGTGCAGTACTGAGAGGGTGCGGCACTGTTGGAGGTGCCCTCTTTCGGATTAGACGTTAAACCGAGGCCCCGTCTGTCCTCTCAGGCGGACGTATTTCAAAGAAGAATTCTCCCTGGTGTCCTGGGCCAATATTTATCCCTCAACCAACATCACTAAAACAGATTATCTGGTCATTATCACATTGCTGTTTGTGGGATCTTGCTGTTCCCAAATTGGCTGCTGCATTTCTTACATTACAACAGTGACGACACTTCAAAAGTAATTAATTGGCTGTAAAGCACTTTGGGACATCCTGAGGTCATGAAAGGCGCTATAGAAATGCAAGATCATTCTTTCACTTCCTGATTTACTTTGTCTTCTCTTTATTTTCCAGCCTTGGTGTGTCCTTCACCTAGTGTTCTCAAAAGAAAGGGCACCTTGTGGCCCCTCAAAACAAGACCAATTTGCTGCCAACTTGTGCTGAATTATGGGGTGTGGGGGTTGCCAATTTTTATTTTGCAGACTCCATAAACGATAGGGGCTGGACTGTGATTGGTCTAGTTCACTTCACTTGGGGGCCCACTTGGCTCAATTAGGCAAGTCTCCTCTTAAATTTCTTACATTTTTCCAGCACCGCCCCAAAAAGATTGTGGTCTCTCACTCAAGCCTCGTGTCCGAGTTATACAAGTCGCTCGTTGGTGAGCTTAAGTGACGTACCATCGCAGATGCAACATCCGATATTTCCAGTGCCCCGGCCAGGCGCAAATAATACAACTCCACAACAGGTGTTCTATCCTAAGTGGGTGGAGGGGGGTCTACAGCCCAAATTATACATATGAACATAAGAAATAGGAGCAGGAATAGGCCACTTGGCCCCTCGAGCCTGCTCCGCCATTCAAGAAGATCATGGCTGATCTTGGGCTCAAAGCCACTTTCCCTGCCCGCTCCCCATAACCCTTCACTCCCTTATCTTGTAAAAATCTGTCTATATCCACCTTAAATGTATTTAATGACCCAGCCTCCACAGCTCTCTGGGGCAGAGAATTCCACAGATTTACGACCTTCAGAGAGAAGAAATTCCTCCTCATCTCAGTTCTAAAAGGGCGACACTGGCATCCAATTAAAAAAAAGAGCAAAAACATCCACTGAGGACTACAAATAGATACTTAAAATGACTGACTCGCCAGCATAGACATGGGAAATTACTGAACCATGCTGGCACGGCTGGTACCAGTTTACCCACAACTTAAAGGCGGTGCAACGAAGGTTCACTAGATTGATCCCTGGGATAAGAGGGTTGTCCTATGAGGAGAGATTGAGTAGATTGGGCCTATACTCTCTGGAGTTTAGAAGAATGAGAGGTGATCTCACTGAAACATATAAAATTCTGAGGGGATTGACAGGGTAGATGCTAAGAGGTTGTTTCCCCTGGTTGGAGAGTCTAGAACTAGGGGGCACAGTCTCAGGATAAGGGGTCGGTCATTTAAGACCGTGATGAGGAGGAATTTCTTCACTCAGAGGGTTGTGAATCTTTGGAATTCCCTACCCCAAAGGGCTGTGGATGCTGAGTCGTTGAGTATATTCAAGGCTGAGATAGATTGATTTTTGGACTCTAGGGGAATCAAGGGATATGGGGATCGGGCGGGAAAGTGGAGTTGAAGTCAAAGATCAGCCATGATCTTACTGAATGGCGGAGCAGGCTCGAAGGGCCGTATGGCCGACTCCTGCTCCTAATTCCTATGTTCTTAACTACCTTTCATTTAGCACTGGATGACAACCAGTTGTCATGATACCCTGTAGAAACGTAGGTCACTCCTATCTCATAGTAAAGTAACTCATTGCACTTATTGTTTAAACAATGTGAGGAAACTAAAATTTACATATAAATAATTTCATTTTTAACTTCTGCTAACTGCAGTTCCCCCCCCCCCCCCCCATTGTAACCTATTCTAGATGAATGTTGCTTACTGCAAAAATAACCCTTTAAAGGCTCTCTGTTCTTTATTTACTCTTGCGATGTGGGTGATGCTGACAAGGCTTCGAGCTTTGCCCATCCTTAGTTACCCTTAAAGTGGTGGTGGGCTGCCTTCTTGATTCGTAGTAATTGTCTTTGCATTGGGTGGCTTGCTAGTTCATTTCAGAGGGCAAGAAAAGTCAACCGTGTAGCGTGGGAATCGAGTTAACTGTCGACCAGACCAAGTAGGGGGTGGCAGGTTCATTTCCTTGTAAGACATTAATGAACCAGTTGAGTTTGTATGACAAACTGAACAGCTTTCTGGTGCCATCCTAAGAATTACCAGATTTACTAAATTCACAACAACCATGGTAGGATCTGAACTCACGACCAATGTTCCCACTAAGACGCGCGCGGCTGCGCAATAATCTGAGCACAGGCTTTTACATTGCAAATACCGCGCATGCGCAGAAATTTGAAGGAACTGTGCATTAAAAGAAACAGGCCACGCAGAACAAAGCATAGCTTACAGGATACATTGCTCATGACCTCTGCGTTGCTGGCCCCGTATGATAAACACTACGCTACCATTCTCTTACTTTCTTCCAGTCATAGGCCTTTGTATACTGATGAACTTCATTGTCAATACTAGAATGAAACCTCCCTAGCAGCCTCAGGTGAGCCAGTGAAACTCTCCCAAATGTAGTAACCAGCTTACTTTGAGATGGCCTCCTCAGACCCAGGTCACGGGGATGTGGTCAGACATATAACTGGCCTCCTCAGACCCATCACAGGGATATGGTCAGACATATAACTGGCCTCCTCAGACCCAGGACACGGGGATATGGTCAGACATATAACTGGCCTCCTCAGACCCATCACAGGGATGTGGTCAGACATATAACTGGCCTCCTCAGACCCAGTTCTCAGGGATGTGGTCAGACATATAACTGGCCTCCTCAGACCCAGGACACGGGGATATGGTCAGACATATAACTGGCCTCCTCAGACCCAGGACACGGGGATATGGTCAGACATATAACTGGCCTCCTCAGACCCATCACAGGGATGTGGTCAGACATATAACTGGCCTCCTCAGACCCAGTTCTCAGGGATGTGGTCAGACATATAACTGGCCTCCTCAGACCCAGGACACGGGGATATGGTCAGACATATAACTGGCCTCCTCAGACCCATCACAGGGATGTGGTCAGACATATAACTGGCCTCCTCAGACCCAGTTCTCAGGGATGTGGTCAGACATATAACTGGCCTCCTCAGACCCAGGACACGGGGATATGGTCAGACATATAACTGGCCGCCTCAGACCCGTCACAGGGATATGGTCAGACATATAACTGGCCTCCTCAGACCAGTCACGGGGATGTGGTCAGACATATAACTGCCTCCTCAGACCCAGGACATGGGGATATGGTCAGACACATAACTGGCCTCCTCAGACCCAGGTCACGGGGATATGGTCAGACATATAACTGGCCTCCTCGGGCCTGTCATGGGGGTATGGTCAGACATATAACTGGCCTCCTCAGACCCAGGTCACTGGGATATGGTCAGACACATAACTGGCCTCCTCAGACCCAGGTCACTGGGATATGGTCAGTCATATAACTGGCCTCCTCAGACCCAGGACACGAGGATATGGTCAGACATATAACTGGCCTCCTCAGACCCATCACAGGGATGTGGTCAGACATATAACTGGCCTCCTCAGACCCGGTTCTCAGGGATGTGGTCAGACATATAACTGGCCTCCTCAGACCCAGGACACGGGGATATGGTCAGACATATAACTGGCCTCCTCAGACCCAGGACACGGGGATATGGTCAGACATATAACTGGCCTCCTCAGACCCATCACAGGGATGTGGTCAGACATATAACTGGCCTCCTCAGACCCAGTTCTCAGGGATGTGGTCAGACATATAACTCGCCTCCTCAGACCCAGGACACGGGGATATGGTCAGACATATAACTGGCCTCCTCAGACCCGTCACAGGGATATGGTCAGACATATAACTGGCCTCCTCAGACCAGTCACGGGGATGTGGTCAGACATATAACTGCCTCCTCAGACCCAGGATATGGGGATATGGTCAGACACATAACTGGCCTCCTCAGACCCAGGTCACGGGGATATGGTCAGACATATAACTGGCCTCCTCGGGCCTGTCATGGGGGTATGGTCAGACATATAACTGGCCTCCTCAGACCCAGGTCACTGGGATATGGTCAGACATATAACTGGCCTCCTCAGACCCAGGTCACTGGGATATGGTCAGACATATAACTGGCCTCCTCAGACCCAGGTCACTGGGATATGGTCAGACATATAACGGCCTCCTCAGACCCAGGACACGGGGATATGGTCAGACATATAACTGGCCTCCTCAGACCAGGTCACTGGGATATGGTCAGACATATAACTGGCCTCCTCAGACCCAGGACACGGGGATATGGTCAGACATATAACTGGCCTCCTCAGTCCCAGGTCACTGGGATATGGTCAGACATATAACTGGCCTCCTCAGACCCAGGTCACTGGGATATGGTCAGACATATAACTGGCCTCCTCAGACCCAGGTCACTGGGATATGGTCAGACACATAACTGGCCTCCTCAGACCCAGGTCACTGGGATATGGTCAGACATATAACTGGCCTCCTCAGACCCGTCATGGGGATATGGTCAGACACATAACTGGCCTCCTCAGACCTAGGTCACTGGGATATGGTCAGTCATATAACTGGCCTCCTCAGACCCAGGTCACTGGGATAGGGTCAGACATATAACTGGCCTCCTCAGACCAGTCACGGGGATGTGGTCAGACATATAACTGCCTCCTCAGACCCAGGACATGGGGATATGGTCAGACACATAACTGGCCTCCTCAGACCCAGGTCACTGGGATATGGTCAGACATATAACTGGCCTCCTCGGGCCTGTCATGGGGGTATGGTCAGACATAGAACTGGCCTCCTCAGACCCAGGTCACTGGGATATGGTCAGACATATAACGGCCTCCTCAGACCCAGGACACGGGGATATGGTCAGACATATAACTGGCCTCCTCAGATCCAGGTCACTGGGATATGGTAAGACATATAACGGCCTCCTCAGACCCAGGACACGGGGATATGGTCAGACATATAACTGGCCTCCTCAGACCCAGGACACGAGGATATGGTCAGACATATAACTGGCCTCCTCAGACCCATCACAGGGATGTGGTCAGACATATAACTGGCCTCCTCAGACCCGGTTCTCAGGGATGTGGTCAGACATATAACTGGCCTCCTCAGACCCAGGACACGGGGATATGGTCAGACATATAACTGGCCTCCTCAGACCCAGGACACGGGGATATGGTCAGACATATAACTGGCCTCCTCAGACCCATCACAGGGATGTGGTCAGACATATAACTGGCCTCCTCAGACCCAGTTCTCAGGGATGTGGTCAGACATATAACTCGCCTCCTCAGACCCAGGACACGGGGATATGGTCAGACATATAACTGGCCTCCTCAGACCCGTCACAGGGATATGGTCAGACATATAACTGGCCTCCTCAGACCAGTCACGGGGATGTGGTCAGACATATAACTGCCTCCTCAGACCCAGGACATGGGGATATGGTCAGACACATAACTGGCCTCCTCAGACCCAGGTCACGGGGATATGGTCAGACATATAACTGGCCTCCTCGGGCCTGTCATGGGGGTATGGTCAGACATATAACTGGCCTCCTCAGACCCAGGTCACTGGGATATGGTCAGACATATAACTGGCCTCCTCAGACCCAGGTCACTGGGATATGGTCAGACATATAACGGCCTCCTCAGACCCAGGACACGGGGATATGGTCAGACATATAACTGGCCTCCTCAGACCCAGGTCACTGGGATATGGTCAGACATATAACTGGCCTCCTCAGACCCAGGTCACTGGGATATGGTCAGACATATAACTGGCCTCCTCAGACCCAGGACACGGGGATATGGTCAGACACATAACTGGCCTCCTCAGACCCAGGACATGGGGATATGGTCAGACACATAACTGGCCTCCTCAGACCTAGGTCACTGGGATATGGTCAGACATATAACTGGCCTCCTCAGACCTGTCACGGGGATATGGTCAGACATATAACTGGCCTCTTCAGACCTAGGGATATGGTCAGACACATAACTGGCCTCCTCAGACCCGTCACAGGGATATGGTCAGACATATAACTGGCCTCCTCAGACCCAGGACATGGGGATATGGTCAGACATATAACTGGCCTCCTCAGACCCAGGACATGGGGATATGGTCAGACATATAACTGGCCTCCTCAGACCCAGGACATGGGGATATGGTCAGACACATAACTGGCCTCCTCAGACCTAGGTCACTGGGATATGGTCAGTCATATAACTGGCCTCCTCAGACCCAGGTCACTGGGATAGGGTCAGACATATAACTGGCCTCCTCAGACCAGTCACGGGGATGTGGTCAGACATATAACTGCCTCCTCAGACCCAGGACATGGGGATATGGTCAGACACATAACTGGCCTCCTCGGGCCTGTCATGGGGGTATGGTCAGACATAGAACTGGCCTCCTCAGATCCAGGTCACTGGGATATGGTCAGACATATAACTGGCCTCCTCAGACCCAGGTCACTGGGATATGGTAAGACATATAACGGCCTCCTCAGACCCAGGACACGGGGATATGGTCAGACATATAACTGGCCTCCTCAGACCCAGGTCACTGGGATATGGTCAGACATATAACTGGCCTCCTCAGTCCCAGGTCACTGGGATATGGTCAGACATATAACTGGCCTCCTCAGACCCAGGTCACTGGGATATGGTCAGACATATAACGGCCTCCTCAGACCCGTCATGGGGATATGGTCAGACACATAACTGGCCTCCTCAGACCCAGGTCACTGGTATATGGTCAGTCATATAACTGGCCTCCTCAGACCCAGGACACGAGGATATGGTCAGACATATAACTGGCCTCCTCAGACCCATCACAGGGATGTGGTCAGACATATAACTGGCCTCCTCAGACCCGGTTCTCAGGGATGTGGTCAGACATATAACTGGCCTCCTCAGACCCAGGACACGGGGATATGGTCAGACATATAACTGGCCTCCTCAGACCCAGGACACGGGGATATGGTCAGACATATAACTGGCCTCCTCAGACCCATCACATGGATGTGGTCAGACATATAACTGGCCTCCTCAGACCCAGTTCTCAGGGATGTGGTCAGACATATAACTCGCCTCCTCAGACCCAGGACACGGGGATATGGTCAGACATATAACTGGCCTCCTCAGACCCGTCACAGGGATATGGTCAGACATATAACTGGCCTCCTCAGACCAGTCACGGGGATGTGGTCAGACATATAACTGCCTCCTCAGACCCAGGACATGGGGATATGGTCAGACACATAACTGGCCTCCTCAGACCCAGGTCACGGGGATATGGTCAGACATATAACTGGCCTCCTCGGGCCTGTCATGGGGGTATAGTCAGACATATAACTGGCCTCCTCAGACCCAGGTCACTGGGATATGGTCAGACATATAACTGGCCTCCTCAGACCCAGGTCACTGGGATATGGTCAGACATATAACTGGCCTCCTCAGACCCAGGTCACTGGGATATGGTCAGACATATAACGGCCTCCTCAGACCCAGGACACGGGGATATGGTCAGACATATAACTGGCCTCCTCAGACCCAGGTCACTGGGATATGGTCAGACACATAACTGGCTCCTCAGACCCAGGACACTGGGATATGGTCAGACATATAACTGGCCTCCTCAGACCCAGGACACTGGGATATGGTCAGACATATAACTGGCCTCCTCAGACCCAGGTCCCTGGGATATGGTCAGACATATAACTGGCCTCCTCAGACCCATCACAGGGATGTGGTCAGACATATAACTGGCCTCCTCAGACCTAGTTCTCAGGGATGTGGTCAGACATATAACTCGCCTCCTCAGACCCAGGACACGGGGATATGGTCAGACATATAACTGGCCTCCTCAGACCCGTCACAGGGATATGGTCAGACATATAACTGGCCTCCTCAGACCAGTCACGGGGATGTGGTCAGACATATAACTGCCTCCTCAGACCCAGGACATGGGGATATGGTCAGACACATAACGGCCTCCTCAGACCCAGGACACGGGGATATGGTCAGACATATAACTGGCCTCCTCAGACCCAGGTCACTGGGATATGGTCAGACATATAACTGGCCTCCTCAGACCCAGGTCACTGGGATATGGTCAGACATATAACTGGCCTCCTCAGACCCAGGTCACTGGGATATGGTCAGACATATAATTGGCCTCCTCGGGCCTGTCATGGGGGTATGGTCAGACATATAACTGGCCTCCTCAGACCCAGGTCACTGGGATATGGTCAGACATATAACTGGCCTCCTCAGACACGTCATGGGGATATGGTCAGACACATAACTGGCCTCCTCAGACCTAGGTCACTGGGATATGGTCAGTCATATAACTGGCCTCCTCAGACCCAGGACACGAGGATATGGTCAGTCATATAACTGGCCTCCTCAGACCCGTCACAGGGATATGGTCAGACATATAACTGGCCTCCTCAGACCAGTCACGGGGATGTGGTCAGACATATAACTGCCTCCTCAGACCCAGGACATGGGGATATGGTCAGACACATAACGGCCTCCTCAGACCCAGGACACGGGGATATGGTCAGACATATAACTGGCCTCCTCAGACCCAGGTCACTGGGATATGGTCAGACATATAACTGGCCTCCTCAGACCCAGGTCACTGGGATATGGTCAGACATGTAACTGGCCTCCTCAGACCCAGGTCACTGGGATATGGTCAGACATATAACTGGCCTCCTCAGACTCAGGTCACTGGGATATGGTCAGACATATAACGGCCTCCTCAGACCCAGGACACGGGGATATGGTCAGACATATAACTGGCCTCCTCAGACCCAGGTCACTGGGATATGGTCAGACATATAACTGGCCTCCTCAGACCCAGGTCACTGGGATATGGTCAGACATATAACTGGCCTCCTCAGACTCAGGTCACTGGGATATGGTCAGACATATAACGGCCTCCTCAGACCCAGGACACGGGGATATGGTCAGACATATAACTGGCCTCCTCAGACCCAGGTCACTGGGATATGGTCAGACATATAACTGGCCTCCTCAGACCCAGGTCACTGGGATATGGTCAGACATATAACTGGCCTCCTCAGACCCAGGTCACTGGGATATGGTCAGACATATAACTGGCCTCCTCAGACCCAGGTCACTGGGATATGGTCAGACATATAACTGGCCTCCTCAGACCCGTCATGGGGATATGGTCAGACACATAACTGGCCTCCTCAGACCTAGGTCACTGGGATATGGTCAGTCATATAACTGGCCTCCTCAGACCCGTCATGGGGATATGGTCAGACATGTAACTGGCCTCCTCAGACCCAGGTCACTGGGATATGGTCAGACATATAACTGGCCTCCTCAGACCCAGGTCACTGGGATATGGTCAGACATATAACTGGCCTCCTCAGACCCAGGACATGGGGATATGGTCAGACACATAACTGGCCTCCTCAGACCCAGGACATGGGGATATGGTCAGTCATATAACTGGCCTCCTCAGACCCAGGACATAGGGATATGGTCAGACACATAACTGGCCTCCTCAGACCCAGGACATGGGGATATGGTCAGACACATAACTGGCCTCCTCAGACCTAGGTCACTGGGATATGGTCAGACATATAACTGGCCTCCTCAGACCTGTCACGGGGATATGGTCAGACATATAACTGGCCTCTTCAGACCTAGGGATATGGTCAGACACATAACTGGCCTCCTCAGACCCGTCACAGGGATATGGTCAGACATATAACTGGCCTCCTCAGACCCAGGACATGGGGATATGGTCAGACATATAACTGGCCTCCTCAGACCCAGGACATGGGGATATGGTCAGACATATAACTGGCCTCCTCAGACCCAGGACATGGGGATATGGTCAGACACATAACTGGCCTCCTCAGACCTAGGTCACTGGGATATGGTCAGACATATAACTGGCCTCCTCAGACCTGTCACGGGGATATGGTCAGACATATAACTGGCCTCTTCAGACCCAGGGATATGGTCAGACACATAACTGGCCTCCTCAGACCCGTCACAGGGATATGGTCAGACATATAACTGGCCTCCTCAGACCCAGGTCACTGGGATATGGTCAGACACATAACTGGCTCCTCAGACCCAGGACACTGGGATATGGTCAGACATATAACTGGCTCCTCAGACCCAAGTCATGGTGATATGGAGTCAGCTGCGCAATGCTAGGAGGACTGTTTTGGAAAAAAAAACATGTGAACGTGCTGTAGGTCACGACTTCAATCACCACTTAAACTAAAGAACGTGCTAGAAAGTCATGTAGCAAAGCAATAACAATATTAAAGAAATAAAAGAGGACAAGCAAACACACGTACGTCTGCTTTGTTTTGAAGTCAAAGGCTATTTTGGGAAGCATGTTAGCCCTAAACACCCATTATCTTGAGCCCTGGCAGCCAACATTGTTTGGCCAAGTAACTATAAGCACAGGTTTTCAGACCTAAATTGGTCCTCTTCTTCAGATGGTTAAGAATGAGATGTACTTTGTGCCAACAGAAGAGAAACAGGAAATTACCTTCTGTACTACAGCTAGGCACTCAACAATTTTATGAATTGTACATTATGTTCCACAGGTCTTTGTGTATCACCACATCAAATCAAGGCAAAGCCCTTTGTTTGTTCAGTTGGGCTGCGAAAGTACTCAATTTGCCAGTGGCGTGCCCAGCCAAGTGGTGCCATACCTTGTTCACAGCGTGACCTTGACATGACATGGTCGATCATTTTTTTAATATATTCGTTCATGGGATGTGGGCGTCGCTGGCAAGGCCAGCATTTATTGCCCAACCCTAGTTGCCCTCGAGAAGGTGGTGCTGAGCCGTCGCCTTGACCCGCTGCAGTCCGTGTGGTGAAGGTGCTCCCACAGTGCTGTTACGGAGGGAGTCCCAGGATTTTGACCCAGTGACGATGAAGGAACTGCGATATACTTCCAAGTCAGAATGGTGTGTTACTTGGAGGGGAACTTGGAGGTGGTGGTGTTCCCATGCGCCAGATGCCCTTGTCCTTCTCGGTGGTAGAGGTCGCGGGTTTGGGAGGTGCTGCCGAAGAAGCCTTGGCGAGTTGCTGCAGTGCATCTTGTAGATGGTACACACTGCAGCCACGGTGCACCGGTGGAATGTTTAAGGTGGTGGATGGGGTGCCAATCAAGCGGGCTGCTTTGTCCTGGATGGTGTCGAGCTTCTTGAGTGTTGTTGGAGCTGCACTCATCCAGGCAAGTGGAGAGTATTCTATCACACTCCTGACTTGTGCCTTGTCGATGGTGGAAAGGCTTTGGGGAGTCAGGAGGTGAGACACTCGCTGCAGAATACCTAGCCTCTCACCTGCTCTTGTAGCCACAGTATTTATGTGGCCGGTCCAGTTAAGTTTCTGGTCAATGATGACCCCCAAGATGTTGATGGTGGGGGATTCGGCGATGGTAATGCTGTTGAATGCCAAGGGGCGGTGGTTAGACGCTCGCTTGTTGGAGACAGTCACTGCCTGGCACTTGTGTGGCGCGAATGTTACCTGCCTCTTTTCAGCCCAAGCCTGAATGTCGTCCAGGTCTTGCTGCATGCGGGCATGGACTGCTTCATTATCTGAGGGGTTGCGAATGGTGCTGAACACTGTGCAGTCATCAGCGAACATCCCCATTTCTGACCTTATGTTGGAGGGAAGGTCATTGATGAAGCAGCTGAAGATGGTTGGGCCTAGGACACTGCCCTGAGGAACACCTGTAGTGAGGTCCTGGGTCTGTGACCTTCAACCACCACAACCATCTTCCTTTGTGCTAGGTATGACTCCAGCTAGTGGAGAGTTTGCCCCCCAATTCCCATTGACTTCAGTTTTACTAGGGCTCCTTGATGCCACACTCGGTCAAATGCTGCCTTGATGTCAAGGGCAGTCACTCTCACCTCACCTCTGGAATTCAGCTCTTTTGTCCATGTTTGGACCAATGCTGTAATGAGGTCTGGAGCAGAATGGTCCTGGCGGAACCCAAACTGGGCATCAGTGAGCAGATTATTGGTGAGTAAGTGCTTCTTGATAGCACTGTCGACGACACCTTCCATCACTTTGCCTATGATTGAGAGTAGACTGATGGGGCAGTAATTGGCCAGATTGGATTTGTCCTGCTTTTTGTGGACAGGACATACCTGGACAGTTTTCCACACTGTCGGATAGATACCAATGTTATAGCTGTACTGGAATAGCCTGGCTAGAGGCGCGGCTAGTTCTGGAGCACAAGTCTTCAGCAGGACAGCCGGGATGTTGTCGGGGCCCACAGCCTTTGCTGTATCCAGCCATTTCTTGATATCACATGGAATGAATCGAATTGGCTGAAGACTGGCTTCTGTGATAATGGGAACCTCAGGAGGAGGCCGATATGAATCATCCACTCGGCACTTCTGGCTGAAGATGGTTGCAAATGCTTCTTTTGCACTCCTGTGCTGGGCTCTACCATCATTGAGGATAGGGATATTCATGGAGCCTCCTCCTCCCGTTAGTTGTTTAATGGTCCACCACCATTCACGACTGGATGTGGCAGGACTGCAGAGCTTTGATCTGATCCGTTGATTGTGGGATCGCTTAGCTCTGCCAATAGCATGCTGCTTCCGCAGTTTAGCATGCATGTAGTCCTGTGTTGCAGCTTCCCCAGGTTGGCACCGCATTTTTAGGTATGCCTGATGCTGGTCCTGGCATGCTCTTCTACAATCCTTATTGAACCAGGGTTGGTCCCCTGGCTTGATGGTAATGGTAGAGTGAGGGATATGCCGGGCCATGAGGTTACAGATTGTGGTGGAATACAATTCTGCTGCTGCTGCTGATGGCCCACAGCGCCTCATGGATGCCCAGTTTTGAGCTGCTAGATCAGTTCTGAATCTATCCCATTTAGCACGGTGGTAGTGCCACACAACACGATGGAGGGTGTCCTCAGTATGAAGACGGGACTTCGTCACTGCTACCAATGCTGTCATGGACAGATGCATCTGCGACAGGTAGATTGGTGAGGATGAGGTCAAGTAGGTTTTTCCCCTCGTGTTGGTTCTCTCACCACCTGCCCAGACTGGCAGCTATGTCCTTCAGGTTCGGCCAGCTTGGTCAGTAGTGGTGCCGAGCCGCTCTTGGTGATGGACATTGAAGTACCCCACCCAGAGTACATTCTGTGTCCTTGCTACTCTCAGTGGTGGTAATCAGCAGGAGGTTTCCTTGCTTGACTAGTCTGTGGGACAGCTCTCCCAATTTTGGCACAAGTCCTCAGATGTTAGTGAGCAGGATCGACTGGGCTGGGTGTGCCGTTGCTGTGTCCGGTGCGGAGGTCAATGCCGGGTGGTCCGTCTGGTTTTATTCTTCTTGCTTTTCGTAGCGGTTATTTACAACTGAGTGCTAGGCCATTTCAGAGGGCAGTTAAGAGTCAACCACATTGCTGTGGGTCTGGAGTCACATATAGGCCAGACCAGGTAAGGACGGCAGATTTCCTTCCCTAAAGGACATTAGTAAACCAGATGGGTTTTTATGACAATCCGATAGCTTCATGGTCACCATTACTGACACTAGCTTTTTATTCCAGATTTATTTAATGAACTGAATTTAAATTCCCCAGCTGCCATAACATAGCCACTATGCCACCGTTCCCAATAGGTAACTTTTCAATGCAATGGTGCAGGGGTAGTGGGGGAAAGAGAGCAAGAATAGAACTGAACACTTCTTTCTTGTGATCGTAATACATGGTAAACAGTTATAAAACTATTGGATGAGGAGGAAGAGATTTGAGTTGAAAGATTTTTCATAAGTTACATTTCAAATAGAAGGTGAAACTAAATCATCTACGAAAAACCAACAACAGGCTTGGATTTGTAGAGCATCATGCCTCAGTGCTTCACATATACTTATAGTGACCAACCATTTTGTGCACAGCAAGATCTCACAAACAGCAATGACATAGATGGCAAATTTTTCTTTGGAAGTCCTGGAGGTTCCGGGTAGGAGGGCTTCAGGCTTTTCCAAATAGGGCCGGGGAATTTCAACATCCACCTAAACCTCTGGCACAAGTTTTCTGATGGCTGGGTGGCACAGTGGGTTAATGTAGACCGTTCACCTCTAGGACCTACGATCAAATTCAGTAATGGACTGAAAGTTTCCTTCCTTTGATTTATTACAATGGTGAAATGAGTTTAGCACTTGGCAGCTTTGCTCAGAAAAGCAATAAAGGTGGTTGGTGTGAAGAATGGAAATGTTACACTTGTGCCGTGTCCTCAAACTGGGGTTATGGCGCATTGCTGGGACACAGGGAGTTTTACTCTGCAGCAAACACAAAGATAAATACAGGCAAGGGAGGCCACTTGGTCCTTCTAGCTCATCCTTCCATAGAAACCTACAATCCACCCATCACAGCACCTAGCTCCCTCTTCAGTGAGCCTTACCTACCCTACCTGAAGACTATTCCAGATACAGATCACTCTTTGTATGAAGTAGTGCTTCTTGACATTAGTTCCGATCTTTTACCCATTTGTACCTACCTCTGGTACTGCAGTGTCTCTGTCCCCATTTTTTCAGACAACAGCTGTTGATGATTCTGCCATTTCCATCTCTTCTGGACCCATCTTTTGTTTCTTTACTTGTCCCATTACCATCTCCTTTTGCTTTGACTATCATCCCTTTTGTCTTTTAATCTCTCCTGCCTTCCACCCTATCACAGACTTTCCCTTTCCTCCCCTTTCCCTGCCCCTGCACTTGCTTAAAACCTGTCACATCTCTAACTTTTTTCAGTTCTGACGAAAGGTCATAAACCTGAAATGTTTCTCTCTCCACAGATGCTGCCTGACCTGCTGAGTATTTCCAGCATTTTCTGTTTTTATTTCTGGCACTGCAGTTATGGTTTAACTTCAGTGCTCAGCATTGAACTTTTCTAGTTCATTTAGTATTGTTAGCTCTGTAAGGTCCCCTCTCATTCACTTTTTCTTGATGAGTCCAAGTTTTTCCACCATTTCCTATTAACTCAATGCTCTGATACTTGGGATTAGCCCTTTGCTACTTCCAGGGTTTGGGGTATTTCCCTGGTGCCTCAGTGACCAGAATTAAAGGCTACATTCAAGGCATGCCTGACCAGAGCATTATACAGCTTTAACACGACTGCCTCAGACTTGAACGCTACTGATTTATTGATTGCAGCTCTGCAATGGCTGGATGGATCGTCATTGTTTAGTTCACTATCACTCCCAGATCTCTTCCAGCCTCTCCCTTAGCCAGTTTAGCACTATTCACCATGTCCCTCCATTTTTTCCTCCCAGACTGATCGGTATTCAATTTCATCTGCTTTACTTGCCCACTTGCAAATATTATCTATCTCTTTCTGTAACTTCTTGTGGGTTTCAGCAGACTTTATTGCCCTCCTTCCTCAGTTTGATATCATCTGCAAATGTGAGCAAAGTGCTTCATGTTTCTAAATCCAAGAAAAATAAAAGCACTTGTATTTCTACAATGCCTTTCACAACCTCAGGACCTTCCTAAGTGCCTTAAAGCCAATTAAGTACTTTTGAAGTGTAGTCACTGTTATAATGCAAGGAAACATGGAAGCCAATTTGCACACAGCAAGCTCCCACAAACAGCAATGAGCTACTGACCAGGTAATCTGGTTTTTTAAATGATTTTGATTGAGAGTTAAACGTTGGCCAAGACACCTGGCAGAACTCCCTTGCTCTTCTTCGAATAGTGCCATGAGATCTTTTATTTCACCTGAGAGGGTTTAACATCTCATCTGAAAGACGCCACCTCTGACAGTGCAGCACTCCCTCAGTACTACAGGAAACTCTTGTTTAACCGGCACCTAAATATCCGGAATTCTCTCTTAACCGGCAAAAATCATCCTCCGAAAACTCCTCTCAAATAACCGGCAATGTTGCCGAGTCCGAGCCCGAGCCCGCGAACGCCGAGTTAGTCAGTGGGGGTAGTACTGTACTTAATCAAGCATCTTCCACCATCCATTTAACACAACATTCTGTAGGTGAGTACCCAAATACTGTATACTGCACATTTCTTGATTTTTTTATTTTTCTTTGTTAAAAATAGCCTCGGTAGATATAACTCTCCGTTATCCGGAACTTTCGATCAACCGGCACCACGCCGGTCCCGTCGGTGCCGGATACCAAAGAGTTACCTGTACATGGGAGTGTCAGCTTAGATTATGTGCTCAAGTGTCTTTTGTGGCACTTGAACCCACAACCTTCGGACTCAAAGATAAGAGTGCTACCATTAAGGTCCAGGTTGTTTGTGGTTCAGAAACAGTAGGAATCCAAGCACTGATCCCTGGGGTACTCCACTCAGTATATCTTCCCAACCCAGCATCACTTCCTTAACTACTACTCGCTGTTTCCTCTTTCGGCCAATTCTTTATCCACCTCAAGTTTCACCTAGGAAATCTTGTTCCTATGTTCCGAACAGGAGGAGGCCATTCGCCCACTCGAGCCTGTTCATTTAGAGCTGATCTGTACCAAGGCTTCTTCGGCAGCACCTCCCAAACCCGCGACCTCTTCCACCTAGAAGGACAAGGGCAGCAGACGCATGGGAACACCACCACCTCCAAGTTCCCCTCCAAGTCACACACCATCCTGACTTGGAAGTATATCACCGATCCTTCATCGTCGCTGGGTCAAAATCCTGGAACTCCCTACCTAACAGCACTGTGGGAGTACCTTCACCACACGGACTGCAGCGGTTCAAGAAGGCAGCTCACCAGCACCTTCTCAAGGGCAATTAGGGATGGGCAATAAATGCTGGCCTTGCCAGTGATGCCCACATCCCATAAACAAATTAAAAAAAACTCAACTCCATTTAGCCGCCTTGGTTCCATATCCCTTAATACCCTTAACCAACAAAAATCTATCAATCTCAGTTTTTAAATTTTCCTAGCCTCAACAGTTCCACATTTTTCACTACCCTAGAATGATACCAGAACTGAGAGGTTATACCTATCAGGAAAGATTGAACAGGCTGGGGCTCTTTTCTCTCGAAAAGAGAAGACAGAGGGGTGACCTGATAAAGGTCTTCAAGATTATGAAAGTGTTTAATAGGGTAAACATAGAGAAAATGTTTCCACTTGCAGGTGAGACCAGAACTGGGGGCCATAAATATAAGATAGTCACTAATAAATCCAATAGGAAATTCAGGAGAAATTCTTTACCCACAGAGTGGTTAGAATGTAGAACTTGCTACCACAGGGAGTAGTTGAGGCGAGTAGCATAGATACATTCAAGGCTGAAGCTAGATAAGGACATGAGGGAGAAAGGAATAGAAGGATATGTTGATGGAGTTAGATGAAGAGGGATGGGAGAAGCATAAACACCAGCATGGACCTTTTGGGCTGAATGGCCTGTTTCTGTGCTGTAAATACTTTGTCATTTGTTATCACCCCTGAACGGCCTAGCTCTAATTTTAAGGTTTGCCCCGTAGTTCTGGACTCCCCCACCATAGAATCAAACAGCACAGAAGGGGTCTATTCGGCCCATCATGCCCGTGTCAGCTCTCTGAAAGAGCTATCCAATTAATCCCACCCCCCGCTCTTTCCCCATTGCCCTGCAAATTAGGTAGGTACTTTTCATATGTCAGGATTTCTGGAAATCTAGGTGCACTATATCGTAGGGTGTACAACATCCATCTAGCATATCACTTTCTAAAAAATGTCTAGGAGCTATTTTCGTACAGGTAATCCTCAAGTTTGTTCCTAATGACCCATTCTATTATTTTGTCAGCTAAGGCAGTGATTCAGGTTTGATTTCTTGTCATTCTGGATTATAGGAACCGCATCAGCTTATTTCCAATGCAGTGAGACATCAGTATTCACAATGTTGTCACGAGGACCGTCAGCCGTGGCTCAGCGGCTAGCACTCTTGCCTCTGAGTAAAAAGGTCGTGGGTTCAAGTCCCACTCCAGAGACTTGAGCACAAAAATCTGGGCTGACACTCCAGTACAGTACTGAGGGTGCGCTCAGTGAAAGCAGGAGGGGGAAGAACAGGAGAGTGTACATATTGTGATACACAAGGTACAGTATCACAATTGTGTGGGACAGGCTGGATGGACCAGGAGGTCTTTGCCTGTTCGAATGTTCATATCCCTGTCTGAACAAGACTGGCCACAGTCACAGAATTAGAATGGCCATGTCCTGGGGGCTGATAGCAATGGGTCCTACTGAGGGAGTGCTGCACTGTTGGAGGTGCCATTCTTTGGATGAGACGTTAAACTGAGGCCCGTCTACTCTCTCAGGTGGATATAAAAGATCGCACGGCACTATTTTGAAGAACAGCAGGGGAGTTATCTCCAGTGTCCTGGCCAATATTCAACATCACGAAAAAAAATCCAGATTATTTGGTCATTATCACATTGCTGTTTGTGGGACCTTGTTGTGCACAAATTGGCTGCCGCGTTTCCTACATTACAACAGTGACTATACTTCAAAAGTACTTAATTGGTTGTAAAGCACTTGGGGACACCCTGAGGTCGTGAAAGACGCCGTGTAAATGCAAGTTCTTTCTTTTTTCTTTTATCACTTGGTAGAATTTGTTCTTAGTCTCACTTAGCACCTAGAGACCATCTGCATAGATGTTAGTTTTATTAGCGTGTCTAGAAAACCCAAGCCAATTATATCAGTCATTAATGTTAGTTGTCGACCCCCAACCCGTGACAGGTGGCATGCTACTAATTGCTTCCCTGGTGAATACTTCCAGGAAGTAATCCTCAGCAAGCACATTTACATCCTTAAGCAATCCCAGTTCTTCTTTGCTATTAATCCATTTAGAGTCCCACAAGCCTGCTAGATGCTGATAATTGGCAGCAAAAGTGGAAGAGCATTCCACTCGCCATAGTCTGAATAACCTAAGCTCTGTAGTTTACTACCAGTGAGATTTGAACAAAATTCAACTACCGACTTTCTTCGCTTTATTTAACATGGACATGACGCTGCCCTCAAACAAAATCGAGTTCATGATGGAGCACCATAAACACGTTTCTGCAGCTGGTCATGACGGCCTTGGTCTTAATGCCAACTTTCACTGTACTGACATGCTCTTGTTTAAAACCAGGGCTCCACATGGTCACTATCTGATTGGGCACGGCTGCTTAGTTTTCACCTTGGCCGTTGCACTGCCAGTCTCGTTGTTACAGTCCTACAGTGAGTGTGTCGCGATATCCCATTCTGTGGAACGAGCATACAACCAAGGCTAGGGGGTAATGTGCAGCCCTCCCAAAAGAAATTGGCCCTTGCCTATTTCTTTTAAGCTGCATATTATTTCCTCTCCCTTCCTGTTAAGCTCCTGGCACCTTACAACCATTTCACAGCCAGGACAGCATGGCTGGCAAGCAAAGTGCAGTCACATTTCTTTCAGTGTCAGGTCTTGAGACAAAGTACAATCTTGCGGTTTGGGGCAGATCACTTTCCACTTTCCCATCCCTCTCTGTTGGGAAGTGCCCAGGTCAGGGTTCAGCACTCAGCCTGTTGACTGGCTACCAGCCTCTTGAATTAACCTTTTCATATCCCTTGAACCATCCCTCCTCCTCTAGAGTGGTTTTCATCGTCTGCCAAAAAAGGCTTCTCCTTCGGACAATGCATCTTCACCTCTCTCACACACAGCCTGTTTTTGCACTTGTTTTTTTTGTGGGGGTGGGGGGGAAGAAGAGGCAGGGAAAGAGATGGCAACTGGATCAGTAACATCACTGGAATAGGCCTGAAAGCTAGCTATCAGCGCACCATCTCAGTTGGAAAATAGCACGCGGCTTTAGGATATGCACAAGCTGGTGAAAATAAAAGTACTTTTAAACAGGAGTTGGGGTGGGGAGGGGGTGAATTAATTAAAAGGCAGCATTCCACAGGGTATAACAACAACAACTTGTATTTATATAGCGCCTTTAACGTAGTAAAACGTCCCAAGGCGCTGCACAGGAGTATTTTAAGACAAAAAAATGACACTGATCCACTTAAGGATAAATTAGGGCAGGTGACCAAAAGCTTGGTCAAAGAGGTAGGTTTTAAGAAGCGTCTTAAAGGAAGAAAGAGAGGTAGTGAGGCGGACAGGTTTAGGCAGGGAATTCCAGAGCTTAGGGCCTAGGCAACAGAAGGCACAGCCACCAATGGTTGAGCGATTATTATCAGGGATGCTCAAGAGGGCAGAATTCGAGGAACACAGATATCTCGGGGGGTTGTGGGGCTGGAGGAGATTACAGAGATAGGGAGGGAGAGGCGAGGCCATGGAGGGATTTGAAAACAAGGATGAGAATTTTGAAATCGAGGCGCTGCTTAACCGGGAGCCAATGTAGGTCAGCGAGCACAGGGGTGATGGGCGAACAGGACTTGGTGCGAGTTAGAACACGGGCAGCCTGAGTTTTGGATGACCTCAAGTTTACGTAGGATAGAATGTGGGAGGCCAGCCAGGAGTGCGTTGGAATAGTCAAGTCTAAAAGGTAACAAAGACATGGATGAGGGTTTCAGCAGCGGATGAGCTGAGGCAAGGGCGGAGACGGGCGATGTTACGGAGGTGGAAGTAGGCGGTCTTTGTTATGCTGCGGATGTGTGGTCGGAAGCTCATTTCAGGGTCAAATATGACACCAAGGTTGCGTACAGTGTGGTTCAGCCTCAGACAGATGTTAGGGAGAGGGATGGAGTCAGTGGCTAGGGAATGGAGTTTGTGGCGGGGACCGAAAACAATGGCTTCGGTTTTCCCAATATTTAATTGGAGAACATTATTGCTCATCCAGAACTGGATGCCGGACAAGCAGTCTGACAATTATGTGCAATAATCAACAGAAGCTATAGAGGAACCAGAGGCCTGCCCGCGAGCTACAAAGGAAAACAGCAGGCTTGCTAACAAGACAGCGAGGCAAAACTCAACATCCAACTTAAACAGTCACGCACAAAAAAAAAAGGATTTACCTGCTCGGTGAGCCATCTTCACACAGATTTCGATCTTTTTATGCTCCTCAAAGCAGAGTCCTGAGATTCGCCGTGATAACATCCCTCCATCTGACCGGATGAACTGACTGAGCAGCAGCACGTCCTAGTAGGAAGCAACAAGAGCAAACAGCTGACTCCTAGCCAGTCAGTACGAAAGGGGTCACGTAACATAGGAACAGGAGGAGGCCATTCAGCCTCTCTAGTCTGTTCCGCCATTCAATTCAATTATGGCTGATCTGTTCCATAACCCACCTTGGTGCCGTAACCCTTAATATCCTTACCTAACAAAAATCTATCAATCTCAGTTTTGACCTATTCAATTGACCCCCAGCCTCAACAGCTTTTTGAGGGAAGAGTTCCAGATTTCCACTACCCTTTGTGTGAAGAAGTGCTTCCTGACATCGCCCCTGAATGGCCTGGCTCTAATTTGAAGGTTATACCCCCTTGTTCTGGGGCAACAGATTTATTTAACTTTAGCCTCGAAGCAACGTATCGTTCAATATAGTCTTTGAGATTTATCGAGTTTCCGACACATTGCAAGCAACAGATCGTCACATCCACAAACTGA
Organism: Squalus acanthias; assembly: GCA_030390025.1. Taxonomy (NCBI): domain Eukaryota; kingdom Metazoa; phylum Chordata; class Chondrichthyes; order Squaliformes; family Squalidae; genus Squalus; species Squalus acanthias. Next base: position 131,340,545 of record CM059433.1, read on the forward strand.
AGTACATGACTTCAGGAAGATGGGAGGCAGCATATGCTTTTGCCAAGGAGCCTGTGAAACCGTCATTCTTGTCTCCTAGATTCAATGCATGTGGGAGGGCATGCAGTTTTGCTCACAGATCACTACCTGCAGTCGAATGCCAGGAGCCGGCTGCCGCTGCTGCCTTTTCGGACTTTTCCTGCCTTGTTGAGAAATCCCCCAAGCCTCTGCTCTGCCCCTTCCCTCCTTGCTGCAGCTTAGTTCTGCAACTGAGTGGAGCAGGAACTGAATTTGCGTTCGTATCACTCTACGGCGCTCAACATTTGTGCTGCAATGTTCAGTTCCACCCCATTTTTAAAAGAAAATAAAAAATTGTGCGCACTGGGGCCAACTTTGAATTAAAACTTCCTTGTGAAGTCTCGGTAAATCCGTTAACCGAAGGACTTACTTGGAAAGTCTTTAATGTTTATTAATAAAATTTTGACACATAGATTCAAACAAATCCTCCTCTTCCAGCTCCCTCCCTCAACCACCCTGCTTTGGACGAAACGCAGGATGATCCAGTGTGTGAAAATCTTCACAGGTGTGTTGGGTCCCCAACTCTTTACAATCTATATTAACGATTTGGAGGAGGGGACCAAGTGTAACATATCAAAGTTTGCAGATGATACAAAGATGGGAGGGAAGTAGAGAGTGAGGAGGACATAAAAAACCTACAAGGGGATATAGACAGGCTGGGTGAGTGGGCAGAGATTTGGCAGATGCAATACAATATTGGAAAATGTGAGGTTATGCACTTTGGCAGGAAAAATCAGAGAGCAAGTTATTATCTTAATGCGAGAAACTGGAAAGTACTGCAGTACAAAGGGATCTGGGGGTCCTAGTGCAAGAAAATCAAAAAGTTAGTATGCAGGTGCAGCAGGTGATCAAGAAGGCCAATGGAATGTTGGCTTTTATTGCTAGGGGGATAGATTATAAAAACAGGGAGGTATTGCTGCAGTTATATAAGGTATTGGTGAGACCGCATCTGGAATACTGCATACAGTTTTGGTGTCCATACTTAAGAAAAGACATACTTGCTCTCGAGGCAGTACAAAGAAGGTTCACTCGGTTAATCCCGGGGATGAGGGGGTGGACATACGAGGAGAGGTTGAGTAGATTGGGACTCTACTCATTGGAGTTCAGAAGAATGAGAGGCGATCTTATTGAAACATATAAGATTGTGAAGGGGCTTGATCGGGTGGATGCGGTAAGGATGTTCCCAAGGATGGGTGAAACTAGAACTAGGGGGCATAATCTTAAAATAAAGGGCTGCTCTTTCAAAACTGAGATGAGGAGAAACTTCTTCACTCAGAGGGTAGTAGGTCTGTGGAATTTGCTGCCCCAGGAAGCTGTGGAAGCTACATCATTAAATACATTTAAAACAGAAATAGACCGTTTCCTAGAAGTAAAGGGAATTAGGGGTTACGGGGAGCGGGCAGGAAATTGAACATGAGGCTGAGTTCGGATCGGTTGAGGCCCTGTGGGTGGCGTAGCCGGGCCCAGGGGCCGTGTAGCCTGATCCTGCTCCTACTTCTTGTGTTCTTTAGAGTTGAGGTGAGGATCAGATCAGCCATGATCTTATTGAATGGCGGAGCAGGCTCGAAGGGCCGATTGGTCTACTCCTGCTCCTATTTCTTATGTTCTTATGTGTGGGCGTCACTCCTCGGTCGATCCATGCTAAAGACAAACTTAGGATGTCCTTTGTCTGCCCAGCTTGGCGCTTTGTCCTTTAAATGTAGCTCTGTCCAACTGAGGAGTCTGTGTACATCTAAAAGGCACAATCTACTTCTTTCTAAGATTCATTTCCTCAGCTTGAAGCTCGAGTAACTGTTTTGGGTGACCGGAAAGTGAAATCCATCAAAAGATGAGTAACTTAGAATCATAGAATGATATAGCACATATGGAGACCATTCAGCCCATCGTGCCTGTGCCGGCTCTTTGACAGAGCTATCCACTCCCCTGCCCTTTCCCCATAGCCCTGCAAATTTTTCCCCTTCAAGTATTTATCCAATTCCCCTTATGAAAGTTACTGTTGAACCTGCTTCCACCACCCTTTCAGGCAGTTCATTCCAGATCGCAACAACTTGCTGCGTAAAAAAAATTCCCCTCATCTCACATTTGGAATAGTGTGTGCAGTTCTGGTCACCTCACTATAGGAAGGACGTGGAAGCATTGGAAAGAGTGCAAAGGAGATTTACCAGGATGCTGCCTGGTTTGGGGGGGAGGTCTTATGAGGAAAGATTGAGGGAGTTGGGGCTTTTCTCTTTAGAGCGGAGGAGGATGAGAGGCGACTTAATAGAGGTTTATAAGATGATGAGGGGGATAGATAGAGTGGATGTTCAGAGACTATTTCCTCGGGTAGAGGCAGCTGTTACAAGGGGGCATAACTATAAGGTGCATGGGGGGAGATATAGAAGGGATGTCCGAGGTAGATTCTTTACTCAGAGAGTGGTTGGGGTGTGGAATGGACTGCCTGCTGTGATAGTGGAGTCGGACACTTTAGGAACTTTCAAGCGGTTATTGGATAAGCACATGGAGCACACCAGAGTGATAGGGAGTGTGATAGCTTGATCTTGGTCTCGGACAATGCTCGGCACAACATCGAGGGCCAAAGGGCCTGTACTGTGCTGTACTGTTCTATGTTCTATGTCTATGTCACCTCTGCTTCTTTTGCCAATTACCTTAAATCTGTGTCCTCTGGTTACCGACCCTCTTACCAGTAGAAACAGTTTCTCCTTATTTATTCTATTGTGGAACTCCCTCCTTAACAGCACTGTGGGAGTACCTTCACCAGACAGACTGCAGCAGTTCAAGAAGGCAGCTCACCACCACCTTCTCAAGGGCAATTACAGATGGGCAATAAATGCCGGCCTTGCCAGTGACGCCCACATCCCAGGAACGAATTTTAAAAAAATTCTATCAAACCCCCCCCTAATTTTGAACACCTCTATTAAATCTCCCCTTAACCTTCTCTGCTCTAAGGAGAACAATCCCAGCGTTTATAGTCTCCCCACGTAACTGAAATCCTGCATCTCTGGTACCATTTGTTCAGGGAAAAAGAAATGTAATCTATTTTTCTTTTAATGGCTTTGGCTAAAGGAGAAACTCCCTGCTCTTCTCTTAGTGCCACGGGATCTTTAGCATCCACCTCTACCTTCATTACAGGATCTTGGTGTCTGCCCAGGTTACGTACTCAAGATCGAGAGTATGGCTTCAACCCACAGCCTGCTGGATCATTAGGGGGGATTGGGGAATGCTGCGCCAAATTAATCGAGTTAACTGATCTAAACCTAGGCAGCAGTAGGGGCACTAAAACTGGCATCAATGTCCAACAGCTGTGGGGCGTGGGGAAAGCAGGATAAGAAGAGAAAGATGTTCTTGCCATGGAGGGGGTGCAGCGGCGATTCACCAGGCTGATACCAGGAATGGCGGGATTGACCTATGAGGAGAGACTATGTAGTTTAGGGATGTACACACTGGAGTTTAGAAGATTGAGAGGGGACCTCATAGAAGTGTATAAAATTCTGACAGGTCTAGACAGACTAGATGCAGAAGGAATGTTTCCCTTGGCGGGTGAGAACAGAACTAGAGGACATAATTTAAGGATAAGGGCTAAACCATTTAGGACAGAAATGAGGGGGGATTTCTTCACTCAGAGGGTGGTGAACCTGTGGAACTCATTGCCACAGAGGGCAGTGTACGCCAGCTCATTAAATATATTTAAGAGGGAATTAGATATATTTCTACAGGCAAAAGGGGTTAAGGGTTACGGAGAGAAGGCGGGGACGGGATACTGAATTGGAGGATCAGCCATGATCTCATTAAATGGCGGAGCAGGCTCGAAGGGCCGGATGGCCTACTCCTGCTCCTATCTTCTATGTAATCTATGTAATCTATGTAATTAGCCAGGTTTCCCACTCAGGATCACCTCAACAAATACTTTGGCTTAAATGCATCCGTGAACGGACAAGGGGTGAGAAAAGGATTGGGTTCACTTCAAACAGCCTGCCTGCACTCACTCTAGCTCACATATAAAGCAGGGTCACTTGGACCAGATAATGAGTGCAGCTACACCGCCAACATGAGTCCCTTGCTTTTTGTGGTATATATCAATGATCTAGACTTGAATATAGGGGGTACGATTAAGAAGTTTGCAGACGATACTAAAATCGGCTGTGTGGTCGATACTGAAGAAGGAAGCTGTAGACTGCAGGAAGATATCAATAAATTGGTCAGGTGGGCAGAACAGTGGCAAATGGAATTCAATCCGGAGAAGTGTGAGGTAATGCATTTGGGGAGGGCTAACAAGGAAAGGGAATACACATTAAATGGTAGGACACCGAGTCGTGTAGAGGAACAAAGGGACCTTGGAGTGCATGTCCACAGATCCCTGAAGGTTGCAGGCCAGGTAGATAAGGTGGTTAAGGTGGCATACGGAATGCTTGCCTTTATTAGCCGTGGCATAGAATACAACAGCAGGGGGGGTTATGCTTCAAATGTATAAAACACTAGTTAGGCCTCAGCTAGAGTACTGCGTGCAGTTCTGGTCACCACATTACAGGAAGGATGTGATTGCACTAGAGAGGGTACAGAGGAGATTTACAAGGATGTTGCCGGGAGTAGAGAATCTTAGCTATGACGAAAGACTGAATAGGCTTGGAACAGAGGAGGCTGAGGGGAGACCTTATTGAGGTGTATAAAATTATGAGGGGCATAGATAAAGAGGATAGAAAGGACCTATTTCCCTTAGCAGAGGGGTCAAAACCCAGGGGGCACAGATTTAAAGTAATTGGTGGAAGGTTTAGAGGGGATTTGAGGGGAAATTTCTTCACCCAGAGGGTTGTGGGAGTCTGGAACTCACTGCCTGAAAGGGTGGTAGAGGCAGAAACCCTAACCACATTTAAAAGTACTTGGATGTGCACTTGGGATGCTGTAACCTGCAGGGCTACGGACCAAGAGCTGGGAAGTGGGATTAGGCTGGATAGCTCTTTGTTGGCCGGCGCGGACACGATGGGCCGAAATGGCCTCCTTCCGTGCTGTAACTTTCTATGATTCTATGAGTCATGGGGAGGGCGAGCACTGGCCAATTCCATTCCCCATCCAAAACTACTAGTTACCAATCTGAAACAATTACTTGCCAAATCAGCCAATTTCTGATGACTAAAAAGAGTGTCTATTTGGCAGTGGTCATCGAGGCTTCTTCTCAGCTATACATTTCCCTCACTCAATCACTCTCCTCTACCTTCCCCCGCAACCCGACCCACAAGATTCTTAATCAGCACACCACCCCCTTAACTACATTGTTCGAACCCAGCCACTTTTCTCCTTTCTTTAGATATTCTTAATTGACCCCCCCCCCTTTATTCCAGACCTTCTGAGCTCTATTTCCCATTACAGACAACCTCCGCCTTGAGATCAGTGACACAGCAGTTGCAACAGATCTCCGACAAGGTAAATTCCTCATATTTTGTGCTCTATACAGACACCCGCCTCTAAGCTAGCTAACCAGCTTTGCAATTCTTTTTTTTATTAGATAATTTTAGGGCTCAGCTAGCAAAATACTAATTTAATTTAAAAGCCAAGGGAAGTCCAGCACCCAATATTTGAGCAAGGAAACCGCTCCCATTGTTCGCTGCAGTGAAACATATTTACTTTGCATTCAGCGCTGCCACATTCTTGAGAGCTTGCCAACCTCAGCTGGACAGGAGATTTCTAAAGATGCCAAAATTCCAGAATTTGAGGTAAATATCTAGTTAAGCCTTTCTTAAAGTGAAAGGATAGCATAAAAAGGTGACGGAGGGAGGGGGGCAAAAAAACGTCTATAGTCTGTAAACAAAGCAGTGATTGGCTTACTCGAGGTACTTTTATCCTCGTGTTTAAACGGGATCCTGTTTCAGGACCACACCGTTCAAGCCATGCTCTCCCGCACTGACTTCGGGCAGCCGGTTTCCGTGGACAAGTTGGGCTCGGATTTTAAATAAATACATGGGTCTGGCTCCCTGCGTTTACACTGTTAAGACTAGGCTATAGAAGGTTAAGAGGTGATCTAATTGAGGCGTTTAAGATGATTAAAGGAGTTGATAGAGTAGATAGAGAGAAACTATTTTCCCTGGTGGGGGAGTCCAGAACAAGAGTTCAGGCGATGTCAGGAAGCACTTCTTCACAGAAAGGGTAGTGAAAATCTGGAACACTTTACCCCAAAAAGTTGTTGAGGCTGGGGAATCAATTGAGATTAACAGATTTTTGTTCGGCAAGGATTACGGAACCAAGGCGGGTAGATGGAGTTAAGATACAAATCAGCCATGCTCTAACTGAATGTCGAAACAGGCTGAAGGGGCTGAATGACCTACTCTTGTTCCTATGTTGCCTTATCCGGACAGCAGGATCGGATTTATGATGCCACCGGGATAAGTGAGCTGGAATTGTTTCGGTTACGGAGAGCAGCCGACAAGAGGGAGACCTGGCATCCCGTGGTTGACTGCGCTCATTATAGGGCAAAAGCCCCCTCAGTGGATTAGCGCACTGCGTTGCCAGCTCTGCGATTTGGGTTCCAATCCATCCCAGTCTCATGGGTTGAAAGTAGTCTGTCATAGCGTAGGTTCGGAGTGTCAGCCCAGTATCCAGTCAGAACTTGATCTGGAGCAGATGGGGAAAATTGGCACAAGTGTCAATGTGTGTGAACTTCAAATAATATTTGCGCTTATGTCAAAATGTTTTAAAGCCCTTCGCACAATGAATTACTTTTGGCGTGTAGCGGCTTGTTACGTCGGCAAAAGATCTTGTCACAAGATATCCTGCTTTGGACTTTAACTGGCGAGTGAAAAAGCTCCTGATCTCAGATACAAGTCCTGCATGTTTTTCTTCCCAAGTTGATCTTTTAAGAGCTCCGCCATCTGCTACAGCAGCGGAGCAGGCGCGAGGTGTCTGGAGTACCCACCGAGCGCTCGCTCGCTCTTTATTTCAGCCCACCCTTCTTCACGTCATCGAAGTTCCTGTGCTACACGGAACCACAGAACAATAGAACTTTACAGCACAGAAGACGATCATTCAGCCCAGTGTTTCCCCCACCCCCCGGGATCTATTATACAGATAAAGTGGATCCTCTCTGCTCTCCTACTGACTCTGTGATACAGAAACAGTGGGGCCGATCTGCTCTCCACATGGTGTCTGAGATATAGACACATACTGGGGCCGCTCTGCTCTCCACCCAGGGTCTGTGATATTGTGTCAGCCGTGACTCAGTGGGTAGCACACACACTTCTGAATCAGAAGGTTGTGGGTTCAAGTCCCACTCCAGGAACTTGAGCACAGAATCCATACCGACACTCCAGTGCAATACTCAGGGAGTGCTGCACGGTCAGTGGTGCTGTCTTTTGGATGAGACATTAAACCGAGGACCCGTCTGCTCTCTCAGGTAGACATAAAGATCCCATGGCACTATTTCAAAGAAGAGCAGGGGAGTTATCCCCGGTGTCCTGGTCAATATGTATCCCTCACCACTGAAACAGCTTATCTGGTCATTATCACATTGCTGTTTGTGGGACCTGGCTGCCCAGTTTCCTACATTACAACAGTGACTACACTTCAAAAGTACTTCATTGGCTGTAAAGCACTTTGGGACGTCCTGAGGTCATGAAAGGCGCTATATAATTGCAAGTCTTTAAGGTTATGTGAGAAACTTGAAACTGTATTTTTTAAAACATAAAGTCACATATTTCTTCATCATCGTCTCATTATATCTGTGGGCTGGAAGGTGGAAATTACCGAATTAGCCACGTTGCTTTTAGTTTAGCACAGAAGGACAGAAGTCATACCAGGACAGAATGTTTTCAGAAGAAGCACTCAAACTCAACACTTACAGAACATCCAGACTGGTAAAATCCGGCACTTCCCATCGCCTCCTTTTTGCTTTTCATGAGTAACTGCACTACACCCTGAAGGTGGTGGTACACCCTTGGCTCAGTCGTGTGTACCGTCACCTCTGGGTTAGAAGGCTGTGGGTTCAAGCCAGGGCAGTCCTAAGCAGCAAGTTCTCCCCCACAAGACCTGGACAGCACTGCACTCTCAGAAAATATCACCCGAGAGAGGAAAGAAAAAACTGGTCGTTCGTCTCAAGGCTGTTTCTGGGCTGTTACTGGTACAGCCTTACATGACGACAATCGCTGGACTTTACAAAGTAACTCACTGTCTACGCAGGCCCTTCAAGCCTGCTCCGCCACTCAATAAGATCATGGTTGATCTTCGACCTCAATTCCACTTTCCCGTCCGATCCCCATATCCCTTGATTCTCCTCCAGTCCAAAAATCTATCGGTCTCAGTCTTGAATATACTCAACGACTCAGCATCCACAGCCCTCTGGGGTCGAGAATTCCAAAGATTCACAACCCTCTGAGTAAAGAAATCCCATCTCATCTCAGTCCTAAATGGCCGACCCATTATCCTGAGATTATGCCCCCTAGTCCCAGACTCCCCAGCCAGGGGAAACAACCTCTCGGCATCTGCCTTGTCAATCCCCCATAGAATCTTATATACTTCAAAGAGATCACCTCTCATTCTTCTAAACTCCAGAGAGTATAGGCCCAATCTACTCAATCTCTCCTCATAGGGCAACCCTCTCATTACAGGAATCAATCTAGTGAACCTTCGTTGCACTGCCTCTAAGGCACGTATGTCCTTTCTCAGATAAGGAGACCAAAACTGTGCACAGTACTCCAGGTGTGGGCTCACCAAGCCCTGTACAATTGTCGTAAGACTTCCTTACTCTTGTACTCCAACCCCCTTGCAATAAAGGCCAACATGCCATTTGCCTTCCTAATTGCTTGCTGTACCTGCATGCTAACTTTCTGTGTTTCCTGTACGAGGACACCTAAATCTCTCTGAACACCAACATTTAATAGTTTCTCAACATTCTTCCTACCAAAGTAAATAACCTCACATTTTTCCTCACATTATACTCCATCTGCCACCTTATTGCCCACTCACTTAACCTGTCTATATCCCTTTGCAGGCTCTTTGTGTCCTCCTCACAGCCTACTTTCCCACCTAGCTTTGTATTGTCAGCAAACTCGGATACATTGCACTCAGTCCCTTCATGCAAGTCATTAATATAGATTGTAAATAGTTGAGGCCCCAGCACTGATCCTTGCGGCACCCCACTAGTTACAGCCTGCCAACCGGAAAATGACCCGTTTATCGCTACTCTCTGCTTTCTGTCCATTAACCAATCCTCTATCTATGCTAATATATTACCCTCAACCCCATGAGCCCTTATCTTGCGTGGCACCTTATCGAATGCCTTTTGGAAATCCACATATACTACATCCACTGGTTTCCCTTTATCTACCCTGCTAGTTACATCATCAAAAAACTCTAATAAATTTGTTAAACATGATTTTCCTTTCATAAAACTATATGGACTCTGCCTAATCATGTTATGATTTTCTAAGTGCCCTGATACCACTTCCTTAATAATGGATTCCAGCATTTTCCCGATGACTGATGTCAGGTTAGCTGGCCTGTAGTTCCCTGTTTTCTCTCTCCCTCCTTTCTTGAATAGCGGGGTTATATATGCTACCTTCCAATCCACTGGGACCATTCTAGAATCTAGGGAATTTTGGAAGATCACAACCAATGCATCCACCATCTCTGCAGCCACCTCTTTTAGAACCCAAGGATGTCGGCCATCAGGTCCAGGGGATTTGTCGGCTTTTAGTCCCATTAGTTTCTCAAGTACTTTTTCTCTACTGATATTAAATTACTTTAAGTTCCTCACTCTTATTGGCCCCATGGTTCCCCACTATTTTTGGTATGCTTTTTGTGTCTTCTACTGTGAAGACATACAAAATATTTGTTTAAAGTCTCTGCCATTTCCTTATTCCCCATTATAATTTCACCTGTCTCAGCCTCGAAGGGACCAATGCTTACTTTTGCTACTCTCTTCCTTTTTACATACTTGTAGAAACTCTTACAATTTGTTTTTATATTTCTTGCTAGTTTACTCTCATATTCTGTTTTCTCGCTTTTTATCAATTTTTTGGTCATCCTTTGCTGGTTTCTAAAGCTCGCCCAATCCTCAGGCTTACTACTATTCTTTGCAACATTATAAGCCTCTTCTTTTAATCTAATACTATCCTTAACTTCTTTAGTTTGCCACGGTTGGATCACTTTTCCTGTGGAGTTTTATTTCTCAATGAAAAGGAAGAAAGACTTGCATTTCTATAGCGCCTTTCACGACCTCAGGATGTCCCAAAGCGCTTCACGGCCAACAAAGTACTTTTGAAGTGTAGTCACTGTTGTAATGTAGGAAACGCAGTGGCAAATTTGTGCACAGCAAGCTCCCACAAACAGTAATGTGATAATGACCAGATAATCTGTTTTAGGTTTTGGTTTGAGGGAAAAATATTGTCCAGGACACCGGGAGAACGCCCCTGCTTTTCTTCGAACAGTGTCGTGGGATCTTTTACAGCCACTGGAGAGGGCAGAGGGGGCCCTCGGCTTAACGTCGCATCAAAAGGCGGCACCTCCGACACTCTCTCGGCACTGCACTGGAATGTCAGCCTAGATTACGTGCTCATGTCTCATACTCCGATGGATACATTATGCACCAGGCAACAGTGACGTGAAGTGAAGGCTGCAGAACCACTGAACTGGAAAAGTCAGTCGCTAACAAGTCACTGGTCTGGAGTTGAGAAACAAATTATGCTCATCTGCTCCACAAGTACTCAATGTACCTTTACAACACACCCAGGTGCTTGCTTAAAGGAATGCACATAAAGACTCCTGTTGTAAAACGGCACAGTGCAGGACAGCACGTATCTGGGTGGAACACATTCACCAGGTCCAGTCACACTTCCACTCCTCATTCATCCATTACTAAACTATACTATCAGTCGACAGGGCCAATGTTATATCCAGTCTCCGTTCAATGCTGTGCAGAGGAGATGTAGGATATAATCACAGGTGCTGTATAATTGCAGGTTGCAATTAAACACAAATTACTGCTCCCCCGATTCCTCACCTACACTATTTTGTGTGAACTTTTGCTTTATTAATGGATATTAAACAACAATTTGCTTTACATAGCACCTTTAACGTAGTTAAGCTTCCCAAGGCGCTTCACAGGAGCATTACCAGACAAAATTTGACACCGAGCTACATAAGGAGATATTAAGACAGGTGACCAAACGCTTGGTCAAAGAGGTAGATTTTAAGGAGCGTCTTAAAGGAGGAGCGAGAGGTGGAGAGCCGGAGTGGTTTAGGGAGGGACTTTCAGAGCTGAGGGCAGCTGAAGGCAATCTTAAAGATAGACTTGCATTTTTATAGCGTATCATATTGTTGACCATTACGTAGCCAAATGCAACAGTCAAAATCCCTTAAAGCAGACACAAGGTGAAAGAACAGTCAATGGGATTTATTTTTCCATTGTCACTGGTTGAGAGAAGAGTGTTGGCCAGGATCCCAGGCAAACTCCCCGTTGTTCCTCTTGCTACCATCAGAGCGGGGCCTCGGTTTGGCTCAGAATGAAGGCGTCTCCATTGATTCAGCACCCACACTTTGGCTCACTGTATTTGCAGCTGCATTCCGAGCGCAGCGCTAAGTGAACACTGCATTCTCGGCCGTGACGTGCTTCACATCAGATGGTCAGCGAAGGCTCTGCCTGGTCTGGTTTGTGAATGTTTGAAAAGCTATTAGAATGCTGTTGAAGATCGAGGCGATTTGGGTGTATTGTAGTTACGTGTCTAACTCACTTATGCCCAAAACTCTGCGTTCTTTCAAGCCACGTATTTGGTTTGGCCGAGGTTAGGCATGCCTCTGGGTGCAAATACAGTGGGGGTGGGTGTCAGCATCAAGCACGCCCAATATGCAAGGGCGACTTGTAGAATAAAGTTTCCTCTCCTCTGACCCAACAATGTTCCTCAGCCCCAACCTCGGGGTGACATTGTTCCAATTCTCACACCAGCCATTTACTGGCAAGGTTGCAAAGTTAGCAGCAAATGAGAAGTTCTGTTCTGCGTTCATGCTCAATAGATTGAGATTGCCTAAATTAATTTCAGATAGGATCCTCGCTACTGTACTTTACATAGAATTAAATAGAATTCACAGCACAGAAACAGGCCATTCGGCCTAAATGGTTTATGCTCCACACGAGCCTTCTCCCACCCGACTTCATCTAACCCTATCTGCATATCCTTGTATTCCTTTCTCCCTCATGTACTTAGCTACTTTCCCCTTAAAGGCATCTAGGCTATTTGCCTCGAAGACTCCAAAAGGTAGAGAGTTCCACCTTCTAGCCACTCTCTGGGTGATTGTAAAAATACCCTATTATACAAATCATTGAATCATAGAAATTTACGGCACAGAAGGAGGCCATTTGGCCCATTGTGTCTGTGCCGGCCAAAAAAAGAGCTATCCAGCCTAATCCCACTTTCCAGCTCTTGGTCCGAAGCCTTGCAGGTTAGGGCACTTCAACTGCATATCCAAGTGCTTTTTAAATGTGATGAGGGTTTCTGTCTCTACCACCCTTTCAGGCAGTGAGTTCCAGATCCCCCACCGCCCTCTGGGTGAAAAGAATTCTCCTCAAATCCCCTTTAATCCTTCTACCAAATTACTTTAAATCTATCCATCTACAAATGGATAATTCCTTAATGCAGTGTACTTACTGTATAGTTATATTTATGCTTCAGGTTCCATCTGCAGATTGGACACTGTCCTGAAGGATTTGGAGGTTCAGAAGCCACTGGAGAATCCTCGACTTTCTTTCCTTCAATCTGAAAGCAGAATCGATGAGCGTGACCATTACAGAAGGTGATTAAGGCGTTTCTATTGGTCGGTAACAATCCTGAGTTCAAAGGGCTCCTCCACTAAAACATGAAATTCGCCCAACTGCAAAGGAAGCAGATGGACTCTTGCCGACATGAGCCAAGGATAGTCCGTCACCACAATCCTAAAGTTCTGAATGTGACTTTACTGCAATTCTTATGCCCGAGAGTCTCAAGTGTTACAGCTGATTCTCCAGACCCGCCCTGCCAGTATAAACATGGCAAATCGGGAAGATCAGCAGCAACGCCATAATTACAGAACCATTTCCACAACGTAAATGTGGGGGGACGGGAGAAGGAGGTGAAGAGCCAAAAACCCATAAACATCAGATGGTCAGTGGAGGCTCTGTCTGGTCAGGTCAATGAAAAGCCATTAGAACGGCAAGCTCAGTTTTAGATGTCCTTACGTTAGAAAGGAAGTGAAGGCCACAGCCAGCATACAGAAGAGGCTCAGCATGATCCCAGGAATGAGAGGCTTTAGTTACGAGGAGACACTAGAAAAACTGAGGTTCTTGTCGTCAGAACAGAGAAAGTTAAGAGATCTGACAGAGGTATTCAAAACGATGAGAGATTTTGATGAGGTAAATTGGAAAAACTGGTCAGTGAATTGGTATCTAAGGGCAGAAATTTAAGATCACCACATTTTTGTTAAGCAGGGGTATTAAGGGTTACAGAACCAAGTCGGGTAGATGGAGTTACGATACAGATCAGCAGTGATCTAACTAAATGGCGGAACAGGTTCAAGGGGCTGAATGGCCTACTCCTGTTCCTATGACCAAAAGAATGGAGGGTGAGGTAAGGAGGATCATTTTTTTTTAAACCCAGAAACAGTGGTGGAAGCAGAATCCATAATAGCTTTTAAAAGGGAAGTGGATAAATATTGGAAAAATAAAAAAAATAAATGGATATGGGGAAAGAGCAGGGGAATGAAAGTGAACAGCTCTTTCAGAGAGCTGGCACAGGCATGATGGACCTAATGGCCTCCTTTTGTGCTGTATGATTCTATGCTTCTGCAGTGTGGTTGCTGTTCTGAACGGATAAAATCAAATGGACCAAAGGATCTTCTTTACTCAAACCTATCTTGTGCAACACAAACATTTTGAAGAACAGTTATAACCTAATGCTCAAGGAGTAAAACGTGAAATTAATTCAGAGTTCATAATCAAACGCAGCTCTTTATCCTTTTTCTTCTCTCCATCAATAGCGCGAGCAATATAGAAGTATGACCTCAAGATTCACAATCCACTATGGCCCATGATACTCCAAACAGTTCCCGCCACATCCGCTGCTTCCTCATCGCTTCATCCTGCATTTCAGCAACATTCTCCTCAAATCTCAAGTCTCGAGTCTTCCCACCTTACTCCGTTCCTCACAATCTCCGGTTTCCCTCTTAAAACTAACTTCAAACCAAAGAAAGTGCATGTACTTATGTTCATTCTGAAATCCTTACAACCTGCCTTAACTCCTTTGAGTCACCCAACTTTAAATCCCCTGGTGGTTCAACATATTCCTTTCCCATCTCACTGAATTCACTGTTCTCCCAATCTTGATAACTCTCCAAAACCTTTCATCGTTTTGCACGGCAACATAGATGCATTCAAGGGGAAGCTAGAGGAGCACATGAGGGAGAAAGGAATAGAAGGATATGCTGATGGAGTTTGATGAAATGGGTGGGAAGAGGCTCGTGTGGAGCATTAGCACCGGCATAGACCAGTTGGGCCGAATGGCCTGTTTCTGTACTGTAGATTCTATGTAATGCTACGTAACTTCAAGTCTTTCAACTGTAACTTTCCCATTCGTCACTACTTCAATGCTTACCGTCAGCAATGGTTTCACTATTCACATGCTGATCGGGCTGGCGCTAATCCAGAGTGCTTTGCTATCCTGAATGACCTCAAACAACCCCTCTACATTTGTCTGATCATTCCTGTAATTCAGTTAATCTCCTAGACCAGAGCTCTCAAACGTCTGTCAGGGAAGGCCCTGCCAAAAATATTACAGCATCGGAGGCCATTCAGCCCATTGTGCCTGTGCCGGCTCTTTGAAAAAGTTATCCAATTAGTCCCACTCCCCTGCTCTTTCCCCATAGCCCTGCAAATGTTTCCATTTCAAGTATTTTTCCAATTCCCTTTTGAAAGTTACTACTGAATCTGCTTCCACCACCCTTGCAGGCAGTGCATTCCAGATCATAACTCACTGTCCAAAAAAAAACTTCTCCTCATCTCCCCTCTGGTTCTTTGGCCAATTATCGTAAATCTCTGTCCTCTGGTTACTGACCCTCCTGCCAGTGGAAACAGTTTATCTTTAGTTACTCTATCAAAGCACCTCATAATTTTGAATCTCTCTATTAAATCTCCCCTTAACCTTTCTTGCTATAAAGGAGAAGGGGGAGGAGTCTAGGAACATGTTTCTCCTCATCCTCTCCCTCAACAGTGCCCTTTCACCTTGGTTTAAAAAAAAAACTTGAGCGACTTAGGGGAAAATATACTAACACAGGAGTGGCCTGGACTTGGCACATGCACCTCACTCGGACTCCTGGTCAGAACGCAAGAAAAATCTGATTAGTCAGGCAATCCTCCTCTCATTGCTAGTGTTCAATCTCTCTTTTTCCACCCTAACATTTTTTCCGCTTTCTCTTAATTTTATTTGTATATACTATTGTAGCCACTGCTTCTCTCTCGTTCCTCCAAAGTTTCACATACACTGTGCTTACGTACTTTTCCTCTTCCTACTAGATTGATTCCTGGGATGAGAGGGTTGTGCTATGAGAGATTGAGTAGAATGGGCCTATACTCTCTAGAGTTTAGAAGAACGAGAGGTGATCTCATTGAAACGCATAAACTTCTTAGAGGGCTTGACGGTAGATGCTGATGCGGAGAGGCTGTTTCCCCTGGCTGGAGAATCTAGAACTAGGGTGTCATAGTCTCAGGATAAAGGGTCGGCCATTTAGGAATGAGATGAGGAAAGGGCTATGGATGCTCGGTCGTTGAGTATATTCAAGACTGAAATCGATAGATTTTTGGACTCTAAGGGAATCAAGGGACATGGGGATAGGGCGGGAAAGTGGGGTTTAGGTAGATCATCAGTCATGATCTTACTGAATGGCAGAACAGGCTTGAGGGGCCTGTTCTTATGTTCCCTGCATCTTCAGTGATTGAAATGAAAATTGATTACATCAATCTTATCCATGACATCAGAACAGTACGAATCCTTAACTTCCCTTAGTCTTGCACCCACCTCCCCCCACCCCCAACTCCACTTCAACCTGCATTATAAAGCTCTGACCCTTCACCTAGGTTTTTCAATTAAAAGAAAAATACACAGCATGCTGGCTCCCTCCCCCAAAGCTGGATATTATACTCAGTCAGTGATAGTTTTCTTAGTGGCTGCTCTTTTCTGCGGTGATTGGTTGTCGACTGGTTGCACGGTTCAGTTATAGACTGATGGGTCACTGAGGCAGCTGTACTCACCGTTATGGTCTGTCCATCCTGAACCCTTATAACTGTAAAGTAAAGAAAACAAAAGGCATTGTTTGAAAACCAATATCTACTGTACAGAAACTACACACACACATTTATATATATCCTAGGCTTTTTATGAACCTATTAATGGCAAAATAACTCACATGTACAATTCCAAAGCAAAAGACCTTCTCTTCACAGCGCTCTTGTATTTACCAGTTAAACTTCTCTTGAAATTACTGAAATCACACTTGGCACCCATCAAGCTCCTGCACAGATGAGGGGTTGATTGAAACATTAAGAAAAACTTCCAAAAGATTGGTTTTTTGCGAGGATATGTTCCCTCTATTTATCAGATTTGTTTTATTGTCCCTCCCTTTCTGGATTTCTTCAAGCCTTGTACTAACCTGCTGCCAGTCCGAAGGCCGTGCTCCTCTTGAACCTGCCAAAGGCAGTTACATCGAATCTACAGCACAGAAACAGGCCATTCTACCCAACTGGTCTATTCCGGCGCTCGTGCTCCACATGAGCCTCCTCCCACCCATCTTCAACGAACCCCATCAGCACAGCCTACTATTCTTTCTCCCTCATGCGCTTGTTGTACGAGCACAGCCTGTTCCTGGCTTGCCTTTCTGACTGTTTCACCAGTTCTGAACTCACTCCCCCTTGCCCTCGACCAGTGCCAGATTTGTAACCACTGAGATGATCTTATCCAGGGTTCAAAGCCTTATCGACTGTAATCCAGATGCTGATCATAAAAATGATTAAAGGGGCATAGATACTAATGTTAAATTATTAAACATATATTATTTCTGCTGGTAATTTGGCATCCATTCTTCAGCCCCATTGTTAAACTTAACCCGCGTCATGTTCAGCTCAAATGGCCTCTCCAGACAGAACCCAAATTTGGAAGGAGAGAATCATTGTATTGCTGGGTATTTTTCACGTATGAAGTGGACAGAGTATAAAGATTCCACACGTCCATCATTACACTTTACTGAAACCTGGAGGGAATTCTGCTGTCATCACTGCACCATCTATCATCATCTTGTTGTCCAGTAATATAGAAGGAAAGACTTGCATTGATATAGCGCCTTTCATGACCACCGGACGTCTCAAAGCGCTTTACAGCCAATGAAGTACTTTTGAAGCGCAGTCACTGTTATAATGTGGGAAATGCGGCAGCCAATTTGCGCACAGCAAGCTCCCACAAACAGTAATGTGATGACCAGATAATCTGGTTTTTTTGTTATGTTGATTGAGGGATAAATATTGGCCAGGACACTGGGGATAACTCCCCTGCTCTTCTTTGAAATAGTGCAATGGGATCTTTATGTCCACCTGAGAGAGTAGACGGGATTCGGTTTAACGTCTCATCTAAAAGGCGGCACCTCCAACAGTGCAGCACTCCCTCAGCACTGCACTGGAGTGTCAGCCTAGTTTTATGTGCTCAAGTCCCTGGAATGGGACTTGAACCCACAACCTTCGGACTCAAGAGGCAAGAGTGCTATCAACTGAGCTACTGGCTGACACTGTGCTCCCAATATTCCAACAGCATACAGTATCATGACCATGACTAGGCTTTACTATCTTTGACATGATTGCGAGCAGTTTCATTAAAAGATAGGCTGTAGTGGGGATTCCGCCAATAATGCAACCCTGTACTGTGTGTCACTCTGAAAAATAGACACAGTTCTATCATTTGACACAACTAATAATGGAATGAGAAAAGACCATTCAGCCCATCAAGCCTGCTGCTTGCACAGATCACATATAACTCATTCTGTCCAGAGCTCTATCCTACTCCTTTCATCTCCCACAATCCAGATTATCTACCCATCTCCACTATAAAATCTTACCTAATTCTTGGGACATTATTCTACATTAAAGGAGTTACGTAAATACAAGTTGTTCATGGAATCTTACAGCACAGAAGGAGGCCATTCAGCCCATCATGCCTGTGCTAGTCCCTTGAACAAGCTATCCAAATTGTCCCACCCGCCTGCTCTTTCCATATAACTCTGCATATTTTTATTTTTCCAAGTATATATCCAATTGTTGCTGTAGTAAACAGTTCTTTGGACCTAGTAAGACTCATACACGGGAAGGAATATAGATCAGAAAGGAAAAGGTGTTTCCTATGCTCCCAACAAAATTTGTTTCATAAATTCACAACCAAAGCACGTCACAACCAAGGGGCATTTTAAAGTGCAATGACTTGTTATAACATGGCAGCCAATTTATCCAAGGTAAAAAATCCCATACAAATGAATTGAATGGCCAGTTAATATTTTTATTCATTCCAAGGATATGGGCGTCACTAGCAAGGCCAGTATTTATTGCCCATCCCTCGAGAAGGTGGCGGTGAGCCGCCTTCTTGAACCACTGCAGTCCGTGAGGTGAAAGTGCTGCCACGGTGCTGTTAAGTAGGGAGATCCAGGATTTTGAACCTGTAACGATGAAGGAACAGCGATATATTTCCAAGTCAGGATGGTGTGTGTCCTGGAGGGGAACTTGGCTAATTACTGTTAATGAGGAAAGACTGAATCAGGAGAAGAATCAGAAAAGAAAACCAGGAGAGAAACAGAAGGGGACAATGGGAGAATCAGAAAGCACAGGCAAAAAGAGAGAAAACTCTTTCTTAAATAGAAGTTTCCTACATTACAACAGTGACTACACTTCAAAAGTACTTAATTGGCTGTAAAGCGCTTTGGGACGTCCGGTGGTCGTGAAGGGCGCTATATAAGTGCAAGTCTTTCTTTCTTTTCTTTCTATAGTCACTAATAAATCCAATTGGGAATTCAAGAGAAACGTCTTTACCCAGAGTGTGGTGAGAATGTGGAACATGCTACCACATGGAGTGGTTGAGGCAAATAGCATGAGATGCATTTAAGGGGAAGCTAGATAAACACATGAGGGAGAAAGGAATAGAAGGATATGTTGATAGGGTTGGATGAAGGGTGGGAGGAGGCTCATGTTTGCATAAACAGACCAGTTGGACCCAAAGGCCTGTTTCCGTGCTGTAAATTTCTATGTAACCAGTTTTGCTGGAAGACCAGAGAGTCTGAGATGTCAAGGAGGGTCGATGAGGGTAGTGTGTTTGATGTAGTCTATATGGATTTTAGCAAGGATTTTGATAAGGTCCCGCATGGCAGACTGGTCACGAAAGTAAAAGCCCATGGGGTCCAAGGCAAAGTGGCAAGTTGGATCCAAAATTGGCTCAGAGGCAGGAAACAAAGGGTAATGGTCAAAGGGTGTTTTTGTGACTGGAAGGCTGTTTCCAGTGGGGTTCTGCAGGACTCAGTACTGGGTCCTTTGCTTTTTGTGGTATATATATCAATGATTTGGACTTGAATGTAGGAATTATGATTAAGAAGTTTGCAGATGACACAAAAATTGGCCGTGTGGTTGATAATGAAGAGGAAAGCTGCAGACTGCAGGAAGATATCAATGGACTGGTCAGGTGGGCAGAACAGTGGCCAATGGAATTCAATCTGGAGAAGTGTGAGGTAATGCATTTGGGGAGGGCGAACAAGGCAAGGGAATACAGTATAAATGGTAGGACACTGAGAAGATCAGAGGGACCTTGGAGTACATGGCCACAGATCCTTGAAAGTAGCAGGACAGGTAGATAAGGTGGTTAAGAAGGCATATGGGATACTTGCCTTTATTAGACGAGGCATAGAATACAAGAGCAGGGAGGTTATGCTTGAATTGTTTAAAACACTAGTTAGGCCGCAGCTAGAACACTGCGTTCAGTTCTGGTCAAATTACAGGAAGAACGTGATTGCACTAGAGGGGGTGCAGAGAAGATTTACGAGGATGTTGCCTGGGCTGGGGAATTTTAGCCATGAGGAAAGATTGGATAAGCTTGGGTTGCTTTCTTTGGAACAGAGGAGGCTGAGGGGGAACCTAATTGAGATGTATAAAATTATGAGGGGTCTAGATAGAGTGGATAGGAAGGACCTATTTCCCTTAGCAGAAGGGTCAATAACCAGGGGGCACAGATTTAAAGTAATTGGTCAGAGCTTGAGAGGAGAACTTTTTTCACCCAGAGGGTGGTGGGGGTCTGGAACTCACTGCCTGAAAGGGTGGTAGAGGCAGAAACCCTCATCACATTTAAAAAGTACTTGGATATGCACTTGACGTGCCCTAACCTGCAAGGCTAGGACAAAGTGTTGGAAAGTGGGATTAGGTGGGTCAAATGGCCTCCTTCTGTGCTGTAAATTTCTATGATTCTATGTAATGGGTGGAGCAGAAAGACAAGCCCCGCCCTGTCACACCTGTCAATCAAAGGAGCCTCCGCCTTGACCTGTCAACCAAGAGGCTGCAGCGCCGTCGTCGCCCCCCTCAGCTGTCAATCAAAGAGCCCCGCCCGCCCCCTCACGCTGGACGCCGCGCCGCCGGCCCTCGCCCGGCCGCCAACACTCACTCTCCCGCAGTCCTCGGGCCGGCACCAGGCCCGGGCCCAGCCCCGCAGCGAGCTGCAGCCGCTTGCCTCTGACGGTCTCCAGTAAAAGGCGCCGGCCGGAGAGCCAGAGACAGGGAGCCGCAGGCGCGCGGCCAACCGTCAGCAAACTCCGCACGGCCGCCACCGCCGCCATCTTCCACAGTGGGGATCGCCTCGCCCGCCCCTTCCGGCTCCGCCTGCCAATCACATTCAAAGCCAAAGGCGGCAGCAGCCAAATCCGCATTGCTCACCCTTGCACCTTTGAAGATAATGTATTCCTCTTTCATTGTGTTCCTCTGTCTGTGTGTGTTTTATTATAAAATACAGTCCTTCATAATTGGGTTGTTCACCTGCTGCCTATTCCAAAAACTGAAGAGAGGAGGAATGGGGCAGGAATTCAAATATTTTTTTCTTTTCACGATGTGAATGAATTGAAAATCTTAATAACTAAATATCTGTGTATCATGGGACATCTTAGAACCTTTTTGGACAGTTTAGTCAAAAACTAAAATAAAATGCTGGAAACAGGCAGCCTCAAGGGGAGAACAGAGGAGTTGACATTTTGGGTATGGCCCGCTAAAGTTTTACATCGGATTTCATAGGATATACGGCACAGAAACAGGCCATTCGGCCCAACCAGTCCATGCCAGCGTTTATGCTCCACTGGAGCCTCCTCCCGTCTTTCCTCATCTAAATCTATCAGCATATCCTTTGATTCCTTTCTCCCTCATATGCTTGTCTAGCCTCTTAAATGCATCTATACTGTTCGCTTCAACCAATCCCTGTGGTAGCGAGTTCTACATTCTCACCACTCTCTGGGTAAAGAATTTTCTTCTGAATTCCCTATTTGATTTCTTGGTGACTATCTTATATTGATGGCCTCTAGTTATGCTCTTCCCCACAAGTGGAAACACTCTCTGTGTCTACTCTATCAAAACCTTTCATAATTTTAAAGACCACTATTAGGTCACCCCTCAGCGCTTCTCTTTTCAAGAGAAAAGAGACCTAGTCTGTTCATCCTTTCCTGATAGGTATACCCTTGCATTTCTGGTATCATCCTTGTAAATCTTCTCTGCACCGTCTCCAGTGCCTCTATATCCTTTTTATAATATGACCAGAATTGTATGCAGTACTCCAAGTGTGGTCTAACCAAGGTTCAATACAAGTTTAGCATAACTTCACTACTTTTCAATTCTATCCCTCTAGAAATAAACCCGAGTGCTTGGTTTGCTTTTTTTATGGCCTCGTTAACCTGTGTCGCTACTTTTAGTAATTTGTGTATTTGTTCTCCGAGATCCCTTTGCTCCTCTACCCCATCCAGACTAGCACCCTCCAAGTAATAAGTGACCTCGCTATTCTTCCTACCGAAATGTAATATCACATATTTATCTGTGTTGAAATTCATTTGCCAATTATATGCCCATTCTGCAAGTTTATTAATGTCTTCCTATAATTTGTTGCACTCCTCGTCAGTATTGACTATCTCCCCCACCCCCCAATTTGGTGTCATCCTCAAATTTAGAAATTGTGTTTTTGATTCCAAAGTCTAAAGCTTTAATATAAATTGTGAACAACACTGATCCTTGTGGAACTCCACTTCCCACCACTGTGAATAGCTACCCTTTACCCCTACTTTCTGCTTTCTGTCTTGAAGTCAGCTAGCTATCCATTCTGCTACTTGTCCCCTGACTCCCCATTCTCTGACTTTATTCATTAGTCTATTATGTGGTACCTTATCGAAAGCCTTTTGAAAATCTAGAGAAATTACATCTACTGCATTACCTTTGTCTACTCTCTCTGTTACCTCTTCAAAAAATTCAATGAGGTTGGTCAAGCAAGACTTTCCCTTTTGAAATCCATACTGACTATTCATTATTATATTTTTCATTTCTAGATGTTCTTCTATTTTCTCCTTTAGTAGGGATTCCATTATTTTTCCTCCCACCGATGTTAAGCTGACTGGTCTATAGTCCCCTGGACATGTTCTATCTCCCTTCTTAAATATAGGTATTACGTTAGCTATCCACCAGTCCTCTGGCACTACATCTTTTTCTAACAAATTATTAAATATGTGTAGTAATGCCTCTGTTATCTCTTCCCTAGATTATTTTAAGATGCGTGGATGTAATCCATCCGGACCAGGGGTTTTATCCTCTTTGAGTTTGATTAGTTTATTTAATATTTCTCCTCTTTATTTTAAATGCAGTTATCTCATTACTAATCTCATCATCTGATGTCATGTCCACCTGTTCTATCTCCCTGGTAAATACTGAAGCAAAGTAATTATTTAATATTTCTACCATCTCTATCGTTACCTGTGGTACTATCCTGTCCATCCTTTAGTGGCCCTATTCCCATCCCTTCCTTTTTTTATTATGTGCCTGTAAAATATTTTACTATTTTGTTTTATGTTCCTTGATAATTTAATTTCATAGTTCCTCTTTGTCTTCCTAATTGTTTTTTTTGACTTCTCTCCTAATCTCTTCATATTCTCCCTTATCATACTCTCCCCTGCTGTCCATGTACTTAATGTATGCCTCTTTCCTTACCCTCAATTTTTCCCTTATGTCTTTATTCATCCATGGTGTCTTATTAGTGTTTAACTTATTCTTGTTTTTTAGCGGAATATATTTTTCATGGACTCTGTTGAACACCGTTTTAAATGTTTCCCATTGCTGTTCTATGTCATTGTTTGCCAATATCTGGTCATTATCACATTGCTGTTTGTGGGAGTTTGCTGTGCGCAAATTGGCTACCGCATTTCCTACATTTTTTTTAGTCGTTTATGGGATGTGGGCGTCGCTGGCAAGGCCAGCATTTATTGCCCATCTCTAATTGCCCTTGAGAAGGTGGTGGTGAGCCGCCTTCTTGAACCGCTGCAGTCCGTGTGGTGAAGGTACTCCCACAGTGCTGTTAGGTAGGGAGTTCCATGATTTTGACCCAGCGATGATGAAAGATCGGCAATATACTTCCAAGTCAGGATGGTGTGTGACTTGGAGGGGAACTTGGATGTGGTGGTGTTCCCATGCGCCTGCTGCCCTTGTCCTTCTAGGTGGAAGAGGTCGCAGGTTTGGGAGGTGCTGCCGAAGAAGCCTTGGCGAGTTGCTGCAGTGCATCTTGTAGATGGTACACACTGCAGCCACAGTGCGCCGGTGGTGGAGGGAGTGAATGTTTAAGGTGGTGGATGGGACGCCAATCAAGCGGGCTGCTTTGTCCTGGATGGTGTCGAGCTGCTTGAGTGTTGTTGGAGCAGCACTCATCCAGGCAAGTGGAGAGTATTCCATCACACTCCTTACTTCTGCCTTGTAGATGGTGGAAACGCTTTGGGGAGTCAGGAGGTGAGACACTCGCCACAGAATACCTAGCCTCTGACCTGCTCTTGTTGCCACAGTATTTATGTGGCCGGTCCAGTTAAGTTTCTGATCAATGGTGACCCCCAGGATGTTGGTGGTGGGGGATTCGGCGATGGTAATGCCATTGAATTTCAAGGGGCGGTGGTTAGACTCTCGCTTGTTGGTCATCGTCATTGCCTGGCACTTCTGTGGCGCGAATGTTACCTGCCATTTATCTGTCCAAGCCTTGTTGCATGCGGGCATGGACTGCTTCATTATCTGAGGAGTTGTGAATGGCGCTGAACACTGCAGTCATCAGAGAACATCCCCATTTCTGACCTTATGTTGGAGGGAAATTCATTGATGAAGCAGCTGAAGATGGTTGGGCCCAGGACACTGCCCTGAGGAACTCCTACAGCGATGTCCTGGGGCTGTGATGATTGACCTTCAACCACCACAACCATCTTCGTTTGTGCCAGTGGAGCATTTTCCCCCCGATTCCCATTGACTTCAGTTATACTAGGGCTCCTTGATGCCACACTCTGTCAAATGCTACCTTGATGTCAAGAGCAGTCACTCTCACCTCACCTCTGGAATTCAGCTCCATGTTTGGACCAAGGCTGTAATGAGGTCGGGAGCCGAGTGGTCTTGGCGGAACCCAAACTGGGCATCAGTGAGCAGGTTATTGGTGAGTAAATGCCGCTTGATAGCACTGGAAACGACACCTTCCATCACTTTGCTGATGATTGAGAGTAGACTGGTGGGGCGGTAATTAGGCGGTTTGGATTTGTCCTGCTTTTTGTGGACAGGACATACCTGGGCAGTTTTCCACATTGTCGGATAGATGCTAGTGTTATAGCTGTACTGGAACAGCTTGGCTAGAGGTGCAGCTAGTTCTGGAGCACAAGTCTTCAGCACGATAGCCGGGATGTTGTTGAGGCCCATAGCCTTTGCTGTATCCAGTGCGCTGAGCCATTTCCTGATATCACGTGGAGTGAATCGAATTGTCTGAAGACTGGCTTCTGTGATGGTGGGGACCATAGAAGTAGGCCGGTATGGCTCATCCACTCGGCACTTCTGGCTGAAGATGGTTGCAAATGCTTCAGCCTTGTCTTTTGCACTCACGTGCTGGGCTCCAACAGTGACTACACTTCAAAAGTACTTAATTGGCTGTAAAGCGCTTTGGGACGTCCGCTGGTAATGAAAGGCGCTACATAAATGCAAGACTTACTTTACTTACTTACTAATATTGTTCTCCATTTTATTTTCCAAAGTTCTATTCTCAGCCCCTCAAAATCAGCTTTTCTCCAATCTATTACCCTGGTCTTTGTCATACTTATCTCCTTCTCAATTATTATCTTAAAGTGTATTATATTATGGTCACTATTGCCAAGATGTTCCCCTACTTTTATTTCTCTTATCTGCTCTGGTTCATTCCCCATTACTAGATCCAATAGCGAATCCTCCCTTGTTGGGCTCTTTACATATTGGGTTGGAAAGGAGTCCTGTACACATTGTAGGAACTCCATTCCCTTATCCCCTTTACCTACCTCTTCTGTCCAATTAATATCAGGGTAGTTAAAATCCCCCATGATGATTATTCTATGTTTTTTACTCATTTCCTTAATTTGTTTGCATATTTCTTCCTCCACCTCCCTTCTTCTATTAGGTGGTCTTTAGACAAGCCCTATTAGTGTGTTTTATCCTTTATTGGCCCTGAAATTCGCCTCTCCGGCTTGCCGCGGGGATATGGATCGCGCGTGCACTTACCTACCGCGCCTGCCGTTGACCTCTGGGCCCACGGGAACTTCAGCTCCTGGGCCTGCTCGAAATGCCGGCGCGCAGTGCTTGCGTGTCCCAGGGGCGCAGTTAGTGCGATGCGTCCCCTGGGATCACGTGGGCCATGGAGAGCCAATGGCAGCAGACCATCTTTCATTCATAGATTTGACAGGAGACCTGTCAAATCTGTGAATTGAAATCGGCCCCAAAAGAACAGCTAAACTTAAAATAAATTTTTTAAAAACCATCACATTTATAAAATAACTATAAGTTAAATAAATTAACTACTTTAAACAAAAATTAAAATTTTTGAAAAAATTAAAATACTTTTTAACAGTGCTAAAAATAAACGTATCTTTCTTCTAAAGTATCTAAAAAAGATAAACCTGTTGAAAAAATTTTTAAATTATAATTAATTAACCACTTACCTTGTTGAAAACGGGTCCTGTGCCTCATTTTTAAAAGTGCAGGTTCTTCAATACTTACCCTCCCGTAGAAACCTGAAAAAAACCCTAAGTTTGCTGCGTGCGCGCAGCCTCTACCGCGCACGCGGTTCACCTATGAACCGCCCCCTTCACCAGACCAGAAGTTCCGGTTTCCCGCGCATGCGCAGTGCATGCAGGAAACCAACACTTCAGGACGCCTTACGGGTGAGTACGCAGTGCGTACTCACCCGGCAAGGGACGAATTTTTGGCCCATTATCTTTTATCTCTATCCACATGGATTCTGTTTCTGTCTCGCTTATAGCTGCGTCACTTTTTTGTACTGCCATTATGTTATCCCTAATAAGTACAGCTACTCCACCTCCCCTTTTTTCCCTCTCTATCTTTTCTAAATATGTTATACCCTGCAATGTTTAATTCCCAGCCCTGATTTTTCTGTAGCCATGTCTCAGTAATCCCTACTATGTCTGGTTCCTCGCAGCGCATGATTGCCTCCAGCTCCCCTGTTTTATTACAGACACTGTGTGCATTGCTCTACAGACAGTTTAAATCATTTTTAATAGCACTTCCTCTCACTTTATTTTTAACCATCTTTTTAAACTCCTGTTTTATAACTCCAACCCATCCGCTCGTACCTCAGAAAATTCCGGCCTCTATTTATTCCCTTGCCATCAATGCCCTCCCTATGCTCTCCTTTCCTGTTTTGTTTATATTTAGCCTGGTTTCATTTCTTGTAGATCCCTTCCCCCATCTTACTAGTTTAAAGCCTTTGCCACCTCCCTATTTATCCTTTCCGCTAGGACACGGGTCCCATCCTGGTTCAGGTGGAGCCCGTCCCATCGGTACAGCCCCTTCCTGCCTCAGTACTGGTGCCAGTGTCCCATGAAAAAGAACCCCTCTTTCCCACATCAGCCTTTTAGCCACATGTTAACTTGCCTTATCTGTCTGATTCTATGCCAATTTGCACGTGGCTCGGGCAATAATCCAGAGATTATTAACCTCGAGGTCCTGCTTTTTAATTTAGCTCTTAACTCCTGATACTCCTTCAGCAGGACCTCCTCCCTGTTCCTACTTATGTCGTTTGTTCTGACATGGACCATGACAACTGGATTTACCCTCTCCCTTTCCAAATTCCTCTCCAGCCGCTACGAGATATCCCTTACTTGGCACCGAGTAGGCAAAACACCCTTCAGGATTCTCATTCTTGGCTGCAGAGGATGCTATCTATCCCCCTAATAATAGAATCCCCTATCACTCATAGAGTTATACAGCACAGAAAGAGGCCCTTCGGCCCATTGTGTCTGTGCCGGCCATCAAGCCCTATCTATTCTAATCCCATTTTCCAGCACTTGGTCCGTAGCCTTGTATGCTATGGCGTTTCAAGTGCTCATCTAAATGCTTCTTGAATGTTGTGAGGGTTCCTGCCTCTACCACCCTTTCAGGCAGTGAGTTCCAGATTCCAACCACCCTCTGGGTGAAAAAGTTTTTCCTCAAATCCCCTCTAAACCTCCTGCCCCTTACCTTGAAACTATGCCCCCTGGTTATTGACCCCTCTACTAAGGACCCCACTACCAAAAACTAGATTAAACCAAGGAGCTGACGGATGGCAACAACCCTACTTATTAACTTGATTGAGTCGGTTTGTAATATAAATAATTCCAGAGCAGTTAACATTGGAAAACATTTTACGCAATAAATGACATATCTTAATTGTGTTTACATGTAGTCAAACATCACTACTGCTCTGAGCAGTGTGTTCATTTTCTGCCATAAACATTTAACTAGGAGTGTGATGACCTCTCCTTCAAGGTTGCTAATAAACATAGTATTATTTTCAAAGAATAACTTGTCAAAACAGGTGATGTTTTCAAATCAAAATGAGTGACTGTCGGCTTTATCTTAATTCATTCTCAGGATGTGGGTGGCTCTGGCAATGCTGTGATATTGCCCGTCCCTTGACAGCTGAGTGGTTATGCAAAGTCACTTCATAAGGCATTATGAGTCAACTGCAGAGTGTGAGACTGGAGTACCATATACTCCAAGACTCGCATCTATATAGCAACTTCCACAAATTCAGGACGTCCCAAAGTGGTTTACAGCCAATGAAGTACTTTTGAAGTGTAGCATGTTGTAATGTAGGAAACACAACAGCCAATTTGCGTACAGCAAGATCCCTCGAACAGCAATGTGATAATAACCAGATAATCTATTTTAGTGATGTTGGTTGAGGGATACTAAAAGTAGCAATGCAGATTAATAAGACCATAAAAAAAGCAAACAAAACACTGAGCTTCATTTCTAGAGGGATAGAATTGAAAAGCAGGGAAGTTACGTTTAGCTTGTATAGAACATTGGTTAGAGCACAATTTGAGTACTGTGAACAGTTCTGGTCTTCATATTATAAAAAGGATATAGAAGCACTGGAGAAGGTGCAAATGAAGATTGATAAGGATGATACCAGAATTGAGAGGCTATGCCTATCAGGAAAGACTGAACAGGCTGGGGCTCTTTTCTCTAGAAAAGAGAAGACAGAGGGGTGACCTGATATAGCTCTTTAATATTATGAAAGGATTTGATAGGGTAGACGTAGAGAAAATGTTTCCACTTGCGGGGGAGACCAGAACTAGGAGCCATAAATATAATAAATTGAATAGGGAATTCAGGAGAAACTTCTTTACCAGAGAATGGTTACAGTGTTGAACTCGATACCACAAGGAGTAGTTGATGTGAATAGTATAGATGCATTTAAGGGAAGCTAGATAAACACATGAAGGAGAAAGGAATAGAAGACTATGTTGACAGGGTTGGATGAAGAAAAGTGGAAGGAGGCTTGTGTGGAGCATAAACACCAGCATCAACCTGTTGGGCCAATTGGCCTGTTTCTGTGCTGTAAATACTATTTAATACTATGTAATACCATGTAATAAATATTGGTTAGGAAACAGTGGAGAACTTCCCTGCTCTTTAAATCGTGCCATGGGATCTTTTACGTCCGTCTGAGAGGGCAAACGTGGCCTCGGTTTAATCTCTCATCCGACGGCACCTCTGACAGTGCAGCGCTCCTTCGGTACTGCACTGGTCTGTCAGCCTAGATTTTGTGCTCAGGTCTCGATGCCAGATTTGGTAGGGGTCAGGGTGGCAGGTTCCCTTCCCTGAAGGACATTAATGAAGCAGTTGGGTTGGTCTGTAGCTATTGGGTCAATTTGTGTTGTACAAGCCAACAGCTTTATCAAATTTAGTGAGTTAAATTTCATAACTTGTCATGGTGTGATTTAGATTCTCTGGTGCCCTAATCACGACACCATCAATCCTACATTCTCGACAACCCACAAAAATCATGGTTCCAGTTAGCTCACAGTAGCTATCCCCAAGTTATTTCTGATTATGCCATCTATTTCCTTTTACTATGCCATTTTCTTTTTTAAAAATTCATTCATGGGATGCAGGCGTCGCTGACAAGGCCAGCATTTATTGCCCATCCCTAAATGCCCTTGAGAAGGTGGTGGTGAGCCACCTTCTTGAACCGTTGCACTCCTTGTGGTGAAGGTGTTCCCACAGTGCTGTTAGGGAGGGAGTTTCAGGATTTTGACCCACCGACGATGAAGGAACGGCGATATATTTCCAAGTCAAGATAGTGTGTGACTTGGAGGGGAACTTGCTGGTGTTCCCATGTGCCTGCTGCCCTTGTCCTTCTAGGTGGTAGAGGTTGTGGTTTTGGGAGGTGCTGTCGAAGAAGCCTTAGTGAGTTGTTGCAGTGCATCTTGTAGATGTTTATGACCAGAAGACAAATAGACTCAGTTACAGAGCTGCTGTGTATCATTCAGATGAACGCCCTTGTTGGATAACTATTGTGTATAAATGGTGCCTGACATGTTTTGCATGCTTTACATGAGAATTAATAATAACAGTTGCATTATTATAATGTCACATCATGTCAAAATGTCAAAGCATTTAGCACAATAAATGACTTGTGATTACCTGCCTTCATGTTGTTCGACTGTAGTCAAACAGTACTACTATTCTGAGCAGTGCTTAATTTTCTGCTATGAGGATTAACCAGGAAGATCACCATGCCTGTATTGATCTCTCTTTCACAGTCGCTAATACTGTGAGCTGCTTTACTGCCCAAATGCAGGCAACGCCTACTTCAATCTGGTCATGACCGACCTCCCTCAGTATTTGAAAGCAGTCAGCAAGGAATCATTTGGCATGTCTAACCACTAGTTGGTCTGCATCCAATTGAAGACAATGCCAAGCTTCATAATACTTGCGTTTATATAATGCTTCAAAGTGCTTCACACTATGGATACTTTTTAGTGCGAAGTCACTGTTATACATGTAACTATATCACGCTGTTCCCCCATCCCCTCCGGTATGTAATGCAACCTCAGAGTTATAGACACTTCATTGTAACAGCCACCATCTCATGAGTTGCCAAAGCTTTCCACCACTGGAGATAGAGATTGATTGCTGTGATTAGTCAACAACTCTATTATTGATGTAGCATGCGACTACCAAGATGGTAGAAGGTGAACTAGGCATCAGCTGTGGCTCAGTGGGTAGCACACTCACCTCTGAGTCAGAAGGTTGTGGGTTCAAGTCCCATTTCATGAACTTGGGCACAAACACTAGCTTGTTACGCCAGTGCAGTACTGAGGGAGTGCTGCACTGCTGGAGGTGCTGCCTTTTGGATGAGACGTTAAACCGAGACCCCGTCTGCCCTCTCAGAGTGATGTAAAAGATCCTACGGCACTATTTCTAAGAGCAGGGGAGTTCTTCCTGATGTCTTGGCCAATAATTATCCCTCAAATAACATCAATAAACAGGTTATCAGGTCATTATCGCATTGCTGTTTACGGGATCTTGCTGCGTGCAAATTGGCTGCCACGTTTCCTATATTACAACAGTGACTACTCTTCAAAAGTTGGCTCTAAAGTGCTTTGGGACACCCTGAGGTCCTGAGAGGCGCTTTATAAAGGAGAGTCTTAAAGGAGGAGAGGTTTAGGGAGCTAATTCCAGAGCTTAGGCAGCTGAAGGCACAGCTACCAATGGTAGAACGATGAAAATCGGGGATGTGCAAGGGATCCTCCCCTTCTCCTGTGATGAACTTGTCTTCGAAACCACAATGAAAATACGGACTTATCGAGGCTCTCGTATTTCCACTTTCACTCCCTGTTTTATTTTTGAGAGCCACATTCATTTCAGTGAGTTTACAGTCGATGCCACTGTTATTTTCACAAAGAAAGCCCCACCCCCCGCCAGTTTCCGCTGGGGTAACCACTGAGAGAAGCAGCGACAGCAACTTCAAATTGGCCTCAGCACCTGTGGGCAAGGGAGAAGGGGAAAACAGAAAATCAAAGGGTTCCTGCTCCTCCCGTCGGGCAGATGGAAAGTGAGCATGGATGTTGGGTGAGGGAAGGACCAGGCAATGGAGTGATGTGCCCTCCACACCCTTGACATGACCAAATCGGCCGCCGCCACAGACACACACACATTGTCCACATCACGCACGATAAATGGCGAATCGGGCGAGGGAGCCCGAGGAGAGGAAGGGGAGCGAGGAAGTTATGTAAAAAAACATAAAGGTACCTCGGTTGGTTCTCTTGAGACTGAAGGTGAGTTTTAACTGTAAAGGATTACTTAGGCCACCAGCTTTGTTCTTTATTACACAGAGGCTTGACTCCTGTGACACTGCACTGTTTAGCTGGATTAAGCCTGATGTCTAAGGTTATCCTAAACTACAATGGCTTCCTTCTTTTCCAGAATGACGGATCGAAACAAAAAGTGTAGGATTATCCAGCACTGAAAGTTGGCTTAAGCCACAGACACAAAACATTTATTCCTGTGAAAGTACTTCACATCGCTTTTCTTGGTAAGAACCAGACCCCACTTGGACAACTTAACAAATTGCAGGCCGGGCAGTGGGGGGAGGGGGGCTGAATATATCAAGGTGTCAGGCCATATGTGCTTAAAGGAATACTACAGAGCAAAGCTCTACCATTCACCTGACTCTTGAGGTTTTTGTCTCTACCTATAGAAAGATCTTAAGAAACATCCTATTACTTTTTTAAGTTGAAATCTCTGCTTTAAAACCTACCGTGTGATACGTGACCTCCCTATTGGAGATCATTGTGGGTTTTTTTTGTTGAACGTGAAGCGTAACATTTATGGGGTCAGAATCAGTAATAAACCCGTTAGTGTGTTTATATGCCATTGCATTGTCCACCATTTTAACACATTAACGAGTTAGTTATAACATTAGAGAGCACGATTTCAACCCCTTATCGCTTAAAACAGGCTCCTGCTTCCCTGCTGCCCCCCCCCCCCCCCCCCCAGCCAAAAGCATTGTACAGGGGCAGGAGGGGAGGGGTTGGAAGGGTCCTTCCTATAAGAAGAGGCCAAAGTGATAAAGCGTCTCATTTCCGCCTACGACTGTGGGCTTAATTGAGATTCGCCAGCTACTGCACAGTAAGTTTTAGGAGGAAGAAATTCTCCTCCAATAAAATTTTTAAAGGTTTTTACAGGGCTCTGTTTCTAGATTGATGATTTAACTTGCCATGTTATTTTTTTTTTCTCTCCTTTTCCCTCTCCCAAAAGTGCTGACTCCTGCTCAGATTACATAAGAGCAAACAAAACTGACAGGCCAGCTGGCCCACCAAGCCTGCCCCACACCATGATGACCGGAGCATCATGATGGAATGCTTCTTCCCTCCCTCTCACCAGCTCCCCACCAGGCCCCTCTCTCCCCTCCCCCACCCACAGCCATGTAATCTCCTGGGAGAGGCAAAAATAACAGAGGCTATATGGGTACCAAAGGTGCCTGCCGCCCTCTGGAACCTCACCTGAGTGTCTATTCTTCATCTGTGAACCTTGACAGTGATTCCTGCACCATGGAGGGAATCTGTGTCAGATTATTATCATTAGTGCCAGCCGTAGATCAGTTGGTAGCATTCTTGCCTCTGAATCAGAAGGTTGTGGGTTCAAGCTCCACTCCTGACAGTGCAGTACTGAGGGAGTGCTGCACAGTCGGAGGTGCAGTCTTTTGGATGTGATGCTAAACTGAAGCCTCCTCTGCCCTCTCAGGTGGACGTAAAGGATCCCATGGCACTATTTCGAAGAAGAGCAGGCGAGTTATCCCCGGTGTCCTGGCCAATATTTATCCCTTAACCAACATCACTAAAAAAACAGATGATTTGGTCATTATCACATTGCTGTTTGTGGGAGCTTGCTGTGCGCAAATTAGCTGCTGCGTTTCCTTACATTACAACAGTGACTACACTTCAAAAAGTTACTTCATTGCACTCCTGAGGTCGTGAAAGGCACTTTATCAATGCAAGTTCTTTCTTGCTTTGTTATCACCCAATACCTACACATGTCCTTTCCAGCAGGAGTCACTGATCAGGAGTGGGAAGCAGTGATGGTTTTTCCCTTCTCCACTTTGGCACTGAGGCCAAATATGGTGTCCAATCACCATCCCAGCTCAGATTAACTAACTCGGCACAGGCTGAGAATGGAACCTGGGACCTATCCTGTTTCTGAAGCAGGACGGTAGATATCGTCACTGAGCCATTGGGGTGCTTCAATTGTTAAATGCTCTTAGTTTTGACGTCCCTAGTCTGGGGACACTGCGGGCAATTGTAGCATTCCCATAGTTATTGCAGCTGAGAAGAGTGAATTTAACACCACAAATGGATCAAAACTGGGATGTAGCTTATCTGCATAGGTAAGTACTACATCAGGAAGTACTTTTACTCATTGAACCATCAGGCAATGGTTTAAATGCTTTCTGGCCCATATCTATATATATTTATTAGAATGGTTCTTTCTTTATTATAAACTAAAGGGTAAAATCCTAAAGGGGGTGCATGAACAGAGAGACCTGGGTTTTTTTGTGCACAAATCATTGAAGGTGGCAGGGCAGGTTGAGAAAGCGGTTAAAAAAGCATACGGGATCCTGGGCTTGATAAATAGAGAAGTCGCACAACACCAGGTTATAGTCCAACAGATTTATTTAATTTTACAAGCTTTCGGAGCTGTTCGCTCCTTCCTCAGGTAGAGTAGCTGTGAGAGAATCTCCCAGAATTCACAATATAAGCACAGAAAAAATCTATTCAAATCTTTCCCTACATCAAAGACACACTAAGAGCACAGCCAAGACAATGAGATGTGTCCCAGGGGGTCCAACGTGTCAAAACACCTGCTGGCTGCATATCCTGTCAATTTGTGTTGGTTCTTGTGTTAGTCTTTTTAAAAAAAAAACACCTGGAAAGACCGGCCATGATGTCAAGTCACGTTCTGTATCGTGACATGAACCCGATATCGCGATTGAGGCCATCCTCATGAGTGTGGAACTTGGCTATCAGTTTCTGCTCTATGATTTTGCGCTGTCGTGTATCCCGAAGGCCGCCTTGGAGAACGCTTACCCGCAGATCCGAGGCTGAATGCCCCTGACTGCTGAAGTGTTCCACATCTTGATAAATAGAGGCATAGAGTACAAAATCAAGGAAGTTATGATGAAACTTTATAAAACACTGGTTCGGCCTCAACTGGAGTATTGTGTCCAATTCTGGGCACCGCACTTTAGGAAGGATGTGAAGGCCTTAGAGAGGGTGCAGAAAAGATTTACGAGAATGGTTCCAGGGATGAGGGACTTCAGTTACGTGGATAGACTAGAAAAGCTGGGGTTGTTCTCTTTGGAGCAGAGAAGGTTGATAGGCGATTTGATAGAAGTGTTCAAAATCATGAGGGGTCTAGACAGAGTAGATAGAGAGAAACTGTTCCCATTGGCGGAAGGGTCGAGAACCAGAGGACACCGATTTAAGGTGATTGGCAGAAGAACCAAAGGCAACAGGAAAAACTTTTTTACGCAGCTAGTGGTTAGGATCTGGAATGCACTGCCTGAAAGGGTGGTGGAGGCAGACTCAATCGTGGCTTTCAAAAGGGAATTGGATAAGTACCTGAAGGAAAAAAATTTGCAGGGCTACGGAGAAAGGGCGGGGGGAGTGGGACTAGCTGAAGTGCTCTTGCAGAGAGCCGGCATGGGCTTGACGGGCCAAATGGCCTCCTTCTGTACTGTAACCATTCTATGGTACCAGGGATGAGAGACTAGAAAAGCTGGGATTGTTCACCTTAAAGTAGAGATTTAATAGAGCTGTTCAAAATGATAAGGGGTTTTGATAGAGCAGATAGGGAAAACATGTTTCCACTGGCAGGAGGGTCAGTAACAAGAGGACACAGATTTAAGATAATTGGCAAAAGAATCAGGGGTGAGATGAGCAGAATTTATTATTGCATTGAGTTATTGTGATCTGGAATGCTCTGCCTGAAAGGGTTGTGGAAGCATATTCAATAGTAAATTTCAAACGTGAATTGGATATATATTTGAAAAGGAAAAATTTGCAGGACTATGGGAAAAGTGGGACTAATTGGCTAGCTCTTTCAGAGAGCCGGCACAGGCATGATGGGCCGAATGGCCTCTTACTGTGCTGTTTGATTCTATGCTCTGTGAGGAGAGGGGCTAGTCCTGGTATAATACAGCAATTGTGGTTGCTGAATATACTTCAGCACTCAATATCTCTAAGGTTAAACATTGAACGCTAGTCACATTCCCCAGCTCGGTCACCAAGCATTTGTGTTCATCCATGGAAGGTGTCACAAGTCACGCTGTCTCTGACACTATTCATGTTCACTACTAAAGTCAGCTTCCATCAACAGAGCCGCACATTCTGTGAACCAAAACCTAGCCTAGTGCGGTAACTTTCACAATTTTGCACTTGTGCAGCAGTGAGCTTTATGAGACAGGATCATCTTGTCTGGAATTCAGGTGCTGATGTGAGGGCTAACTTGTAAAGTTATGAATTGAATGGGACGTAGTGCACCTCACGGACAATAAGGGAACTTGGGTGCAAAAGAGTCAACATCAAAATTTACCCCTTGTGTGCAGTTAATAAGGTTCCCTTTTCGCACTGGGCTATACCGGGAATAGCACAGGATACCTACCATACTCTCTTGGCCTGACGGATAGGCAGAAACACACCGTACTTTCAGACCATGCTCTTCAGGCTAAGCTGCAAATTGTTTGGTTACAAGAAGTAACTATATACAGAACCAAGTTAAATCAGCAGTTAAAATAGTGATGTGGGTCTTAACGTTCACGTTCTACCTCTCTGTCCTCCGTTAAGACACTCCTTAAAACCTATCTCTTTGACCAAGCTTTTGGTCATCTGCCCTAATATCTCCTTATGTGGCTCGGTGTCAAATTTTGTTTTATGACATCAGTTGATAATCGCTCCTCTGAAGCGCCTTGGGACGTTTTACTACGTTAAAGGCGCTATATCAATACAAGTGGTTGTTTTTGTTGTAGAATTACACAGAAGTTTACAGCACAGAATCAGGCCATCGGCCTAACTGGTTTATGCCAGTGTTTGTACTCCACACGAGCCTCCTCCCACCCTACTTCATCTAACCCTATCAGCATATCCTCTATTCCTTTCTTCCTCATGTACATGTCTAGCTTCCCCTTAAATCCATCTTTGCTATTCGTCTCAACGACTCCATGTGGTAGTGAGTTCCACATTCTCACCACTCTCTGAGTAAAGAAGTTTCTCCTGAATTCCCTATTGGATTTATTAGTGACTATCTTATATTTATGGCCCCTAGTTTGGGACTCCCCCACAATTGGAATTCTCTACATCTACCCTACAAATCTGTTCAGAATTTTAAAGACCTCTGTCAGGTCACCCCCTCAGCCTTCTCTTTTCTAGAGAAAAGAGCCCCAGCCTGTTCAGACAGTTATAAACTCTCAGTTATGGTATCATCCTTTTAAATCTTTTTTGCACCTTCTCCCATGCCTCTTTGTAATAGGGAGACCAGAACTATGCACAGTACTCCAAGTGTAGTCTAACTAAGGTTATATACCAGTACAACATACTTTCCCTGCATAGTGTAAGAACAAACAACATCATGGGTCTCATATTGACGCAAAAATATCATTGAAAAGAACACGCATAAGAAAAGGGCCCTATATTTGCAGCCCTGCGGACTGATTATGTCTTAACCACCAGTGTTGATGTGACGGACATCTGTGTCTGTTAAGCAGCAACACACTGTTTGGTAATAGTCATCAGATTTCAAATCATTACTGCCAAACCGTGGTTCTAATAATAGTCCTCAGTCCCTGGCCTGGCTTGGCAAAGAAGCTCAGACTATACTTATTGAAAAATATACCTATTACATGGTCCATACAGACCCATACAAGATCCCAAGTTCAGACCCCCATGCTGAGCCCACTTCAGTCTGGTCCGCCATAGGGACACTAACAGTTAGCGTTAATCACCCCCATCCCCGAGGAGGAAGGGGGAAGGAAGAATCAGCTCCCGATCGCTATCCATTGACCCTCCTCTGCTTACTGCATCTATATGTTAGCTGATTAGACAGGATTAGGCTAGGCTGTGATGACTCCCATGGAAAAGTAGCTGGGCGGCACTCACCATCCAGGCCCACATATGAATGATGGCCAACTGAGCGAGGTATCGCAGCGCTGATGTGGCCTGTGGAATTGTACCCCAGTGAGGATCAGCACCTTCGGGAATGGGGGCAGAATAGACAAGTAGGTGGGCGTATATGTGTAAAATTAGAATGATTAACAACAACTTGCATTTATATAGCACCTTTAACGCACAAAAATGTCCCAAGGCGCTTCACAGGAGCGTTATCAAACAAAATTTGACACCATATTGTGACTAGTTAAAGGCTATTAATATTGTCAGCAAACTTAATCTGTCTGAGGAAACTTTACAGTTTCTGTTCCTTTAAGAATATAAGTATTAAACATAGAAACATAGAATCTAGGAGCAGGAGTAGGCCATTCGGCCCGTCGAGCCTGCTCCGCCATTCAATACGATCATGGCTGATCATCCAAATCCAGTACCCTGTCCCTGCTTTAATCCCCACAGTACACATATCCCACCCTACCCCCGTAACCCCACGTATTTAATTCCCCCTAACATATCCCATCCTATCCCCATAACCCCACATATTTAATCCCCCCTAACACTAAGGGTCAATTTATCATAGCCAAATCAACCTAACCCACACATTTTTGGACTCATCATTGGGCTCATCAAGCCTGCTCCTTCCCACTTCTTCACCCAAAGGGTAGTGGAAGTCTGGAGCTCCCCTCTTCCAAAAAAGGGCCATGGATGCTGGGTCAATTGAAACTTTCAAGACTGAGATCGATAGATTTTATGTTGTGTAAAGGTATCAAGGGATGTGAATCAAAGGCGGGTAAATGGAGCTGAGGTACAGATCAGCCATTGAATAGTGCAACAGGCTCGAGGGGCTGAATGGCCTCCTCCTGTTTCTATGTTCCTATGTTCCCAAACAATCTACTGTGGACTTTACCTTTATCTAATCTACTGAGACAAAGCATAAAAACTGCCTGATCCCTTAAGGTCAGCAAGTAAAATTTCAGAATAGTCATCCACCCTTACATCTCCACAATCTTTGAGTGCTGTCAACAACAACTTTTTGAAAGGGCCTTTACATAGTCAATGCCCCAAGGTACTTTACATAGGAGAAACAGATGTGAAAATAGGAGTGATGACTGTGGGTGAGATGGTTTTTAAAGCCAGAGAGAGAAGCATCCAGGCAGAGGGTTTTGGAGAGAGAGCAAGCCCAAGATGGCAGGAGAGTCTGCCACAGTGGTGGAGGAGCGGAGGGCGGCGGGATGTGCAGAACGTCAGAGATAGCGGACCAAAGGGCATAGGGTTGGAGGAGTTTGTAGAGGTGGGATGGGGTGAGATTTTTGAATGAGGATGAGGGTATTGAATTCATTGCGCTGGGAGATGGGGAGCCAATGGAGGGCAACTGGAGTTGCCAACCCTCCAGGACTGTCCTGGAGTCTCCAAGAATTAAAGATAGATCTCCTGGGCACTGCTTCCAGCAGCCCTGGAGAATAAAAATAGGGGCATTAAAAAATGTGATTTTTTTTCTTCCATTTGTTATAAAAATAGTAGAGATTGGGGGGGGGGGGGTGGCGGGGGGGAATTGCTTGACTGACAGTCAAAATTCATCCACTCAGGTAACGAGGAGTCTGTTCGCTCTCCATTTGGTGTGGGAAGGCGGGGCGCTGTGATAATGGGCGTGTCGGGCAACCAATGGCAGGAGCGTTGGGGCGGGAGGGGGGTTGGAGATGGGAGCGTCATGCGATGATACCTCCAGGAATACATCCAGGGTTGGCACCCCTAAGGGCAGCGAGGCCTGGGGGGGGTGAAAGGAAAGCGGGTCTTAGCGTGGGATAGAATGTGGGCAGTGGAATGTATGTCAGAGTTTATTTAAGGTGTTGAAGCCAATCCTGGGGCCAACAAAAGTGTGAATAAATATTTAAGATGATTTCCATCATTACTGTGTCAGCATTCGAACCGTCAACCCTCTTTGGAATCAGATATTTATCCAGATATTTGAGCAAGTGACTGGGTCTGGTGTTAACTGCTTTTGTTGAAAATCTATTCTACATCCCCTGCCCCCTGGGGAGGTGGTGGAGGATAAATAATGATCCTAATATTTTTAAATCTCACTCAGGCTAGAGAGCAGTAACTCAGTTAGTGTACGAAGGGTTAAGTGCAAGACATTCGAGTGTGTGTGGTCAGAATAAAGAACTTTATTTTATCCCCTTTTTCTATGAAGCTAACCATCCAATAATTAGCAGGGAAATACTGCTTTTAGTGACATTTTTTATTGTGCATCTGTTATTGTTACTTAATTTAATGGCAATTAAGCCAGAATGTAAGGGTCTGCCACAAAGATGTTGGTGGCTTGATCATAAAGGGTTGGTGAAGGCACGTGGTTAGTGTCAAAGGCCCTTTGTCTGGCTTGCCTCTGGGCCAGTTGACTTTGCCAGCCCTTTCGTTAAGGGTGGCTCGAGCTACTCGAAACAACAAACAAAACGAATCTTCATTACGGTTTTAAATCACTTTTCCGACCCCCGATTCTCTGCTCTCCTCTCCTGACGGGCGCTGGCAGCAACAACTCGCGCCTTTTAAAGTAGGAAAACCTCCCCCAGTTGCTTCACAGGAGCATAAACCAAAGAAGGAGCCGTTAGTTAGTCAGCTGTGGCTCAGTGGGTAACACTCTCGCCTCTGAGTCAGAAGGTCGTGGGTTCAAGTCCCACTCCAGAGACTTGAGCATGTAATCTAGGCTGACACTCCAGTGCAAGTACTGAGGGAGTGCTGCACTGTCGGAGGTGCCGTCTTTCGGATGAGACATTAAACCGAGGCCCTGTCTGCTCTCTCAGTTGGATGTAAAAGAGCCCACTGCACTATTTTGAGGACGAGCAGGGGAGTTATCCCCAGTGTCCTGACCAATATTTATCCCTCAATCAGCATCACTAAAACCAGATTATCTGGTCATTATCACATTGCTGTTTGTGGGAGCTTGCTGTGCGCAAATTGGCTGCCACATTTCCTACATTACAACAGTGACTACACTTCAAAAGTACTTCATTGGCTGTAAAGCGCTTTGGGAAGTCCTAAGGTCGTGAAAGGCGCTATAAAAATGCAAGTCTTTCTTTAGGACAGGTGAACAAAAAGCATGATCAATGAGGTAGATTTTTAGTAACGTCTTAAATAAGAGAGTGATGGGGAGATTTAGGGAGGGAATTCAAGAGCTTGGGGCCTAGATAGCTGAAGGCACGGCTGCCAATGCTGGGGTGAAGACATTTATGGAGCAAGCCGGTGAGTGTCAGCAGACTGCTGGGACAGGGGGGATTTGTGGGCGAGTCATTCCCAAGACCAGTCCTCTCCTTCCCAACACTTCCAGCGGAGGTCAATGGATAACGATTAGCAGCAGCCATCCTGGGTGATTTTGCTCCCCACCCACACCCTTCCCAGATTCTAATCTAACCCACCCAGCGGGAGCGGGTCAGGTTCGTGGTCAGCCCCCACCCTTCCCGAAGTCACTGGAGAATAAAATCGGGGCAGAGTGCAAAAACCAGCGTCCGACGCCTTCCCGCCGGGCGGATTAGGTGAAAACCACGGCCCATAAATACTGTAGTCCTGCCTCTGGTGAAATCGGCTATCTCAGCACACAACCTCCTGGTCCGTACAGCCCGGTACATCCCGGAAAAGTGGGTACATCCTAGTACTGCCCAGTATAGCCCAGATGCTCCCTGGCAGGTGAAAGCCCTTATTATCAGGTTACAAATGCGGTCCCTGGGCTAGCTGAGTTTTCCAGTCCAGTCACAAAGGGTGTCCGACTCGCCAAGGAAAACGCCAGTAATAAATCCTTCTTACGGTCCCTTGATTGGCTTTCACTTGACAGCCCAGCAACCAACCCCTCTCCTTCCAGCATCATCGCACCATAGAAAGAGTGCTGGAAGCAGATCAACCTTTAAAAAGGGATGTGGACAAATATTTCGAAAAAGAAAATGAAATGTAAAGGCTACGGGGAAAGAGCAGACAGAGTGAGAATGAACGGACAGCTCTTTCAAAGATAAATAAAAACAGAAAATGCTGGAGATACTCAGCAGGTCAGGCAGCGACCTGCTGAGTATCTCTAGCATTTTCTGCTTTTATTTCAAATTTCCAGCATCTGCAGTATTTTCTTTTTGTATTAGCTCTTTCAAAGAGCCGGCACAGGCCCAACGGGCTGAACGGCCTCCTTCTCCGCTGTAAGATTCTGCGATACTCCAGTCCTGCGTATGACTCGGTCAACACAGTGGCATAGTGGTTAGCACTGTTGCCTCACAGCGCCAGGGACCCGGGTTCGAATCCGGCCTCGGGTGACTGTCTGTGTGGAGTTTGCACATTCTCCCCGTGTCTGCGTGGGTTTCCTCCGGGTGCTCCGGTTTCCTCCCGCAGTCCAAAGATGTGCGGGTTAGGTTGATTTGGCTATGATAAATTGACCCTTAGTGTTAGGGGGATTAAATACGTGGGGTTACGGGGATAGGGTGGGATATGTGTCGGTGCAGGCTCGATGGGCTGAAATGGCCTCTATCTGCACTGTGGGGATTCTGTGATTCTGTGATAAGTCAAAGGGCCTATGCATTGCGCACAGGTGGCTGTTGTCATGGCTTTATCTGATGAATGTGAGGTGGGAGGAGGCGGGTTCAGGGGAGAGGAGAGAAAGGGAGGGCAGGCCGGGAATGTCTGAAGAGAAAACATTACAGCGTTAATGGTGAGCTGTTTCAGGTGGGAATCACTTTAATTCCAGATAACCCAGAAGATTAATTACATAACCCTCCACTGTTATTTTGTATATTGTGTTGTCAAGGGCCCCAATTACACACCAGGGCAGCTTACAGTTAAACCTTCGGGAAGGTTCATTGAATTTGTCCGAAGCAATTTTTGACACATTTTAATCTTTCCCACCTGTTGGTTAAAATGTTTCAACTGGTCCAACGGATGTCTTTAGTAAAAACAAACAAACCATTTTTTATTCTCTCTTTCTTCAGAGCTATATCCTTTCAATGATTTGGAGGAAAACCCATTTTATTTTAACTAAAACTGATTTGGGCAGCGACTAGCCACCAATTGCTAAGGAACACAGGAGCAGGAGGAGGCCATTCAGCCCCTCGGGTCTGCTCCGCCATTCAATTAGATCACTGCTGATCTGTACCTCAACTCCATTTACCCACCTTAGCTCCATATCCCTTGATACCTTCACCCAACAAAAATCTATCGATCTCAGTCTTGAATGCTCCAATTGGCCCCCGGTCTCAACAGCTTTTTGGGGAGACAGTTCCAGATTTCCACTACCTTTTGTCTGGAAAAAATGCCTCCTGATTTCCCTCCTGAACGAGCTAGCTCTAATTTTAAGATTATGTCCCCTCATTCTTGATTCTGCCACCAGAGGAAATAGTTTTTACCCCAAGCAGAACTAACAAAAGCCGCCTGCTTGCTGGTCACGGAAGCTTGGTGGGGGTAAAAAACAG
This sequence comes from Squalus acanthias, assembly GCA_030390025.1. Classification (NCBI taxonomy): domain Eukaryota; kingdom Metazoa; phylum Chordata; class Chondrichthyes; order Squaliformes; family Squalidae; genus Squalus; species Squalus acanthias. Next base: position 131,383,780 of record CM059433.1, read on the forward strand.
CCATTGTCTGGTGACGCCTGCCCCCAACCCCCCCCCCACCACCTCCCGAAAAAGCTCGGAGCCCCGTGGGCCTCGGTGGAGAACAGGATCGGGGTCGGCCGCCCACGCAGCCTATCAACGCTCCCCGACTAGGCCTCGCACGCAACCAATGGCCACGGGGTGAAAGCGCCAGGGGTCGACTGATGTACTTTCAGCGGGTAAGGTTGCTAACCCTCCAGGATTGGCCTGGAGTCTCCAGGATTTGAAGATTAATCTCCTGGACACTGCTGCGAGCAAAGACCACAGGAGCAAAATTTATTAGTCATTGGAAATGGAGGGAAAAAAGGCTGTTCGACTGGGCAGGGCGGCTGGCGTTAGGAGGCCTTGCGACAAAACCTCCAGGAATGCGTCCAACCAGAGTTGGCAGTCGGAGGAAACCCCCAGTGGGAGAGAAAGCCACTCTGAATGAAAGAAACTCTACCCAGTTCAGGCACCAAGTCAGTGCGTTCTCAGGCAATGATAAAGGATGACAAGCTTTTAGGATGGTTGGTTTTAGGTTTAACACTGTGCAGCCCCAGCCCCCGTTACCACCCCCCTCCACGGCCTGCTCAGTTTCATGGTCTGCCTGTCACGTCCTGTGACAGAAACATTGTGTGGGTGGTGATAATATTTGAACTTGTTTACTTACTTACTGTCAGTGCTGTCCGCACCTAGTTATTCACGCCGCCCCGTCAAGTTGTACTTTGTTAAAACAACGATTATTTATGTCCCGACACCTTTAACAGATTAGCCACAATTTATGAATGGTGTAAGGAGACAAGGCCTTCGCTGAGAAAGCAGGCAGCAATCTCTCCGCAGGAAAAGGCAATCTTTCCCTCTGTCGGGGTTGTGCTGACTGAGCCGATCGTAGCCAGGCCGGCAATCGGGGTGCCACAATTAGCTGAGGGGTGACTTAATAGAGTTCCTTAAGATTACGAAAGGGTTTAAGAGAAGATATTTCCACTTGCGGGTGAGACCAGAGCCACTAATAAATCCAATAGGGAATTCAGGAGAAACTTCTTTCCCCAGAGAGTGGTGAGAATGTGGAACTCGCTGCCGCAGTTGAGGCAAATAGCATAAGATGCATTTAAGGGGAAGCTGGATAAGTACATGAGAGAGAAAGGATATGTTGATGGGGTGAGATGAAGAAGGGTGGGAGGAGGCTCGTGTGGAGCATAAACACCGGCATAGACCTGTTGGGCCGAATGGCCTGTTCCTGTGCTGTAAATACCACGTAATTAGCCTCAGCGTCCCCCTGGTTACAGGGTTGCCAACTCTGGTTGCACCTATTCCTGGAAGTATCATCAAAAAGTCCTCCAACAGCCCCGCCCGGTCAAACAGCCTGTTTTTTTCTCTGATGTTTTGATAACTAATAAACAAAAGCGTTCAAAGAAAATTCGACAAAACACAGCATTTTCTTCAGGTCCCGATGATGTTTCTCCTTGAGTTGCTCACAGCAGTGTCCTGGAGATGAATCTTTCATTCCTGGAGATGCCAAGGCAGTCCTGGAGGATTGGCAACCCTACTTGGTTATGGAGGAGCAAGCTGAGCCGGGACCCTCCCACCTTCCCCCTCCCGAGTGCCACCCTTGCCGAGAAGTCCATGTTTCGGGCTGTCGGCTGTGATACCTGACGCCCTGCCAGCACTCATTAGAGATTCGTTCCCTCTCCCTTCCCTTCCCTCTCCGTCTGCTCTCTCAGGTAGATGTAAAAGATCCCATGGCACTATTTCGATGAAGAGCAGGGGAGTTATCCCCGGTGTCCTGGCCAATATTTATCCCTCAACCAACATCACAACATCACTAAAACTAGATTATCTGGTCATTTATCACATTGCTGTTTGTGGGAGCTTGCTGTGCGCCAATTGGCTGCCGTGTTTCCCTACATTACATTACATTTATTTCTTTCTTGCTTGCTTTCTTGTTTTCTTGCTTTCTTTCTTTCTTTCTTCCCTTCTTCCCTTCTTCCCAACAAGGGGGATACCCAGACCCAGTGATGAGGGAAAAAGGGATTTGTGACACATTTCGTCAATGCCGTGCCCTAGGAGTTCCTGGGGCTTCCCGTGGTTACGTCACTCGAGTAGGTGCAGGCCCAGTGTTAAAATAGGGTCGCCAATCCTCCGGGATTGCCATGAAGTCTCCACGAATTGAAGATTAATCCCCTGGACACTGCTGCAAACCCAGGGAGAAAAATCACAGGAGCATTGTTTTTTTTTCAATTTCTTTGCGCACTTTTATTTTAGTCCTAAAAGTGTTGGAGATTGGGAAAAGGCAATTTTACTGGGTGGAGGCTTGAGGTCATGTGATGAATCCTCCAGGAATATGTCCAAACAAGGTCGGCAATGGTACAAGGCCAGAGTCCATGACTTTTCAACTTCATTGGATGCCGCTGCAATTGGAGCTCGCTTTGGGACCTCAGCAGTCGGAAGATCAGCGGTGATCCCGGGGGGAGGGCAGCCTCATGATTTAAGAAGACACATCGGAAAATACTTTTTAGATATTTCTGTTTTTCTTTCTGCGGATGCCCTAGATTATGTGGGCGGGAGTGGGACTTGAACCCAAATTAGTGCTCCCGGTGTTGAGCTTCGTGGTGTGCGAGTGCATCTAGGCTGACACCTCAGTGCAGTACTGAGGGAGTGCTGTACCGTCGGAGGGTGCAGTCTTTCGGATGAGACGTTAAACCCAGGCTCCGTCTGCCCTCTCCGATGGACATAAAAGATCCTACGGCACTATTTTGAAGAAGAGCAGGGGAGTTTCTCCCCGGTGTCCTGGCCAATATTTATCCCTCAACCAACAGCACTAAAAACAGATGATCGGGTCATGATCACATTTCTGTTTGTGGGAGCTTGCTGTGCACAAATTGGCTGCCGCGTTTCCGAAATTACATCTGTGACTACACTTCAAAGAGTAATTCATTGGCTGTAAAGCGCTTTGGGACGGCCTGAGGTCATGAAAGCTGCGATAGAAATCTGGGCTTGCACCTGAATCACGGTCGAGGTTCCAGAAGCCTCCCAGCGTCCATGGAATGGACCAGCAAGAGGAATCGGTGCGTTCAGGAGAAAGAGCGAAGAAAAATGGAGAGAGAGCGAGCAAAAAAAAGAGAGCTCTTTGGTCGCATACCTTCTGAGATTTGATGGCCACTCAACAGAGGGTCAGCAGCAGTAGGTCATGCAAGAAAAGCAAGGAATGCACTCCAGTAATTCCCTTCATGGTTCTGTACCCTCCCGTGACAGTCTTGCTGACAATCACAGTTTGTAATATTGCAAATTAAAAAATAACAAGGGATGGGCAATAAATGGGTCCTTGAACGACTAAAACAATCCTTAGCATAGACTCAAACCACAACTCCCTCAGACCGCCCTTCCGCCTCACAGTCTACAGTCTTTTAAAACACGAGCTTGGCATCATCTAACACCTGTTTCTTTGATTTATTTATTTCTTCTCCACTCTTTTCTTTCTTGGTGCTCCCCCTGCACCATAGGCCTCGGCCTTTCAGCTAGGCTTTGCAGTTAAGAAAGATACAAGGCAGCCACGCCCATAGCAACCTGCCCACAATGCATTGCGAGAAGATGAACCAATGTCCCCCTAGGGTTGCCTTGCTTCCCCAAGTCCAAATAAAGGGGTTGGGATCACGGCTTGAGTTTGGAAGTTGGGTTAGCGATGGATAGGGTTGCCAACCCTCCAGGATTATCCTGGAGTCTCCAGGAATTAATGATTAATCTCACGGACACCGCCGCGAGAAAACCCAGTAGAAAAATCATTGGGATATTTAAAAAATGGTGAGAAGGACTGACCCATGTGTCTGCCCGGCCCTCTCCCACCCCCCGCCCCCCCCCAACGTACGCCAGGCCCTTCTCACATCCCAAAATTTCCCTCCCCTACACCCACTGCCCCTTCTGGCTCGTGCTGGGTACAGTGCCACATGCACCACCAGGCTGCCCTCCCACACCTGGCTGGAGTCACCACCTTCAGGGAGAGACCACAGAGAAATTAAACAAAGCTATTGCCTTTCTTTCGCACCTTTCACGATTTCAGGACATCCGAAAGTGCTTTACAGCCAATGAAGTACTTTTTGAAGTCATTGTTGTAACGTAGGAAAACATGGCAGCCAATTTGTGCACAGAAAGCTCCCACAAACAGCGATAATGATCAGATAATCTGTTTTAGTGATGTTGGTCGAGGGATAAATATTGGTCAGGACACCGGGGAGAACTCCCCCTACTCTTCTTCTAATAGTGCCCTGGGATCTTTTGCGTCCACCTGAGAGCAGACAGGGCCTGGGTTTAACGTCTCATCTGAAAGACGGCACCTCCGACAGTTCAGCGCTCGCTCAGTACTGCCCTGGAGTGATTTTGTGCTCATGTCTCTGAAGTATGTCTTGAACCCATGACCTTCTGACTCAGAGGCGAGCATGCTACCAACTGAGCCATGGCTCACCGGAGAAACCTGGAGAAGAGAATAAAAAATAAATCTTGAAGAAAGGCATGACAGACTCACAGCAGCACGTTGCCCAGTGTGTGGTTGCACCTCTCTGTGAACAGCTGGTGTTCGAACGGATTTTCCCTGTGTCTGACAGGCTTGTCATTGGTTCTAAGTTGCTTAATAGTAAGAGAGAAATTAATTTACTGCAGCAATAAATAATGCCACATCTGGCAGCCAGGAGGGGAAGTGGAATCGTTACTGGTGCACAGTAAGATGTTTAAGAAAGAATATATGCGCATACTCTTTTCACCCTTTCTCCCGAAACGCTGGCTTAGAGAGATTATCCAGTGAGCCATACTGACCGGGAACACTCCTCAGTCTGTGCCAGGGTAGCTGCTGTCAGTTGGGCAGCGGGGGGGCGGTGGTGTGGGTGGGAGGCGGGGGGGGGGGGGGGGGTGGGGGGGGCGGGAGGAGGTGGCCAATCAATCTCAACACCCCGGGTTAGGGAAAGGAAAAATCAGCTAAGGTTCAGCCAGAACACTCCGCATCGCAACGGTGGCCCTAGTCTATACTCTGCTGCAGAATACTGCTCTGTCTCCTGGTCCTGCAGCCGTCACACAAAGATCGTGGACGTGCAGCTAAACACCGCCATGAGGACGGTGTCAGGGACGCTTAAGTCCACTCCCAACTGAGTGGCTCCCGGTGCTGTCCAACATAGACCCGCCCGCCGTTCACCCCCACATCACCGTGCTCCGTGAGGTGGAAAAATTCATGAGCAACATCGACCTTCCCATTCACGAAGACTTGAAAAACCCGCCACGGAAGTGCTTAAAATTGCACCGGCCTTTCTGGGAAACAGCAGCCACTATTCACGCAGCCGGTGTCAACCCACTATCCAGACGGATGGAAGCATGGGGCGCATCCAACATAAAGAAGCAGCACCTCGTCACTGCCCCAACAGCAGAGGTCCCTGGTGTCGACCTCCCTCGAAGACAGCGGGCGGTGCTCAACCCGAATCTGCGCAGGGCACGGACGTTGCGGCCGCCTGCTCCACAAGTGGAAGATGAGGGACGGCCCGAAGTGCGACTGTGGCCCTGAGTCCCAGACCATGGAACACATCACCTCAACCAGCCCACTGAGATCTCTTGCGGGAGGCACCTCATTTCGCCACTCAGCATCTCAGGAGGCCATTGAATGGAGAGCCAAACTAGACATCCCATTATGAGCTTTCCCCGTCATACAGAAGTAGCAGTAGCTAAGGTCCCGCTCATTATCATCATCCAACAACAACTTGAAAAGAAAAGAATTTTCTTGCATTTCTATAGCGCCTTTCACGACCACAGGACGCCTCAAAGCACTTTACATCCAATGAAGTAATTTTGAAATGTAATCACTGTTATAGTGTAGGAAACACGGCAGCCAATTTGGACACAGCAAGCTCCCACAGACAGCAATGTGATAATGACCAGATAATCTTTATTAGGTGTAGGCTGAGGGATAAATATTGGCCAGGACACCTCAGGACATTCGAAAGCCCTTTACAACCAATGAGAACTTCCCTGCTCTTCTTCAAAATAGAGCCGTGGGATCTTGTATGTCCACCTGAGAGAGCTGACGGGGCCTCGGTTTAACGTCTCATCCGAAAGATGTCAAACATCAGACTTGCATTTATATAGCGCCTTTAACGCAATAAAATGTCCCAAGGCACTTAACAGGAGCGTAAATCAGACAAAAATCGACACCGAGCCAAAGACCGAGATATTAGTACAGGCGACCGAAAGCTCAGTCAAAGGGGTAGTTTTAAGGATCGTCTTAAAGAAGGAGAGGCGGAGAGTTCCAGTGTCATGCTGGAAAGTGCGCACGTGCAAAGTTCAAGTGAGAGCGAGATCAGGCTCGGCTCTGATAGCCCGTCAACAATTCTTGCTGAGGTGCCCGGGTGAAGAGTGGCCATTTGGGTGAAGTACCATAGGTGGTCCATTGGAGCAGCCCCCCCAACACCCTCTGCAAATTCCAGTGTTTTTTTTTTTTGGCGGGGTGGGGGCGGAGGGGAGAAAATAACCAGGAGAAAACAAATCACCTTTTCTCTCTCAGGGGGCAAACCTGAGCGACAGGGTGAGACAGAGTTTGATTCTCTCAGGCCTGTAGATGGTGCTGTCGTCAAACAAATCTTTATTTTTAAAATCCCTCCGAAGCTAAGTTTTGTTCCCGCAGACCTGCCAGCTGTTAATACCCCAGCAGGATGGAGCTTCCTGGGGGATGGGCTATTTATTAACCTGTTAGAGACTCTTTTTAAATAACAGATAGATCTGCAAACCAGATCCCACAACCTGGATTATAGGCAAAGGTTATTGTAAGAAATATATTTCAATAACATTTTGCATGTAATTGCATGACTGTAATTGGATTTTAAGACCCAACAATATTCTGTCTGCCTTCAAATCATCCTTACCCCCTTAACTCGCCCTTTCCTTCTATCCATCGTCTCTCCCGCTTCCTCTACATTCTAACTTTTGCCTCTTTCTGTTGCCCACATTCTCACTCTGATCTTTCCCTCTCCCTCTGCATTGTTACTCTCTGGCTCCCTCTCCCTCTGCATTGTTACTCTCTGGCTCCCTGTCCCCTGCATTGTTACTCTCTGGCTCCCTCTCCCTCTGCATTGTTACTCTCTGGCTCCCTGTCCCCTGCATTGTTACTCTCTGGCTCCCTGTCCTCTGCATTGTTACTCTCTGGCTCCCTCTCCCTCTGCATTGTTACTCTCTGGCTCCCTGTCCCCTGCATTGTTACTCTCTGGCTCCCTGTCCTCTGCATTGTTACTCTCTGGCTCCCTCTCCCTCTGCATTGTTACTCTCTGGCTCCCTGTCCCCTGCATTGTTACTCTCTGGCTCCCTCTCCCTCTGCATTGTTACTCTCTGGCTCCCTGTCCCCTGCATTGTTACTCTCTGGCTCCCTCTCCCTCTGCATTGTTACTCTCTGGCTCCCTGTCCTCTGCATTGTTACTCTCTGGCTCCCTGTCCTCTGCATTGTTACTCTCTGGCTCCCTGTCCCTGCATTGTTACTCTCTGGCTCCCTGTCCCCTGCATTGTTACTCTCTGGCTCCCTGTCCCTCTGCATTGTTACTCTCTGGCTCCCTGTCCCCTGCATTGTTACTCTCTGGCTCCCTGTCCTCTGCATTGTTACTCTCTGGCTCCCTGTCCTCTGCATTGTTACTCTCTGGCTCCCTGTCCCCTGCATTGTTACTCTCTGGCTCCCTGTCCCCTGCATTGTTACTCTCTGGCTCCCTGTCCCCTGCATTGTTACTCTCTGGCTCCCTGTCCCCTGCATTGTTACTCTCTGGCTCCCTGTCCCCTGCATTGTTACTCTCTGGCTCCCTGTCCTCTGCATTGTTACTCTCTGGCTCCCTGTCCTCTGCATTGTTACTCTCTGGCTCCCTGTCCTCTGCATTGTTACTCTCTGGCTCCCTGTCCTCTGCATTGTTACTCTCTGGCTCCCTGTCCCCTGCATTGTTACTCTCTGGCTCCCTGTCCCCTGCATTGTTACTCTGTACCTCCCTGAGGATTCAGGAAAGTGTAAATTTAAAAGCAGCAAGAGAAATGTCAATGCTCTAGAGCAGAGCAGAGTTTTGGGTAAAAATAAGCAGAGTGGGTCAGGAAGGGAGAAAGAGTAACAAAGGTAATAGGGCATTAGTGACTAAGGTGACATCAGGGAAAATAGAAAAAAGTCAAAGCTAAAGGCACTATATCTGGATGCGGGAAACATTCGCAACAAAATAGATGAATTAATAGCACAGATAGAAATTAATAGGTTGGATCTAATAGCCATAACGGAGATGTGACCAAGGTTGGGAACAAAATATTCCAGGATACTTAACTTTTAGAAGATATAGGCAAAATGGAAAAGGAGGAGGGTTAGCCCTGATAATAAAGAAGGGGATAAAGACAGTAGAGAGAAAGGATCTTAGCTCCGAAAATCAAGAAGTAGAATCAGTTTGGGTGGAGCTAAGAAACAGCAAGTGGCAGAAAACATTGGTGGGAGTTGTTTTCGGCCCCCAAACAATAGTTGAAATGTAGGGCAGAGTATAAATCAGGAAATTAGAGGCGCATGTAATAAGGGTAATGCAGTAATCATGGGGGACTTTAATCTACATATAGACTGGGCAAACCAAATTGGCAGTAATAGTGTGGAGGATGAATTCATGGAATGTATACAAGGTAGTTGTCTAGATCAGTATGTTGAGGAACCAAATAGGGAACAGGCTATTTTAGATCTAGTATTGTGCAATGAGAAAGGGTTAATTAATAACCTAGTAGTAAAGGGGCTTTTAGGGAAGAGTGACCATAATATGATAGAATTTTATATTAAGTTTGAAAGTGATTTAGTTAAATCCGAAACTAGGGTCTTAAATCTAAACAAAGCAAACTACGTAGGTATAAGGGGCGAGTTGGCTGAGGTAGATTGGGAAACTACATTAAAAGGTATGATGGTAGACAAGCAATGGCTAGCATTTAAAGAATTAGAACATAATTTACAACAAATATACATTCCTTTAAGGCACAAAAACCCCACACGAAAAGTGATCCAACCGTGGCTAACAAGAGAAGTTAAAGATAGTATTAGAGCAAAGGAAGAGGCTTATAATGTTGCCACAAAGAGTAGTAAGCCTGAGGAATGGGAGAATTTTAGCATTCAGCAAATGAGGACCAAGAAATTGATAAAGAAAGGGAAAATAGAATGAGAGTAAACTAGCGAGAGACATAAAAACAAACTGCAAAAGCTTCTGTAGGTATGCAAAAAGGAAAAGATTAGCAAAAGTAAATGTGGGTCCCTTACAGGCTGAGACAGGAGAAATTATAATGGGGAATAAGGAAATAGCAGAGAAATTAAACAAATACTTTGTGTCTGTCTTCACGGAAGAAGATGCAAAAAACTTCCCGGAAATAGTGGAGAACCAAGGGTCTAGCGAGAATGAGGAACTGAAAGAAATTAGTATTAGTAAAAAAATAGTACTGGAGAAATTACTGAAAGCCAATAAATCTCCTGGACCTGATGGCCTGCATCCTAGGGTTTTGAAAGAGGTAGCTAGAGAGATAGTGAATGCATTGGTTGTCATTTTCCAAATTTCCATAGATTCTAGAACGCTTCCCACGGATTGGAAGGTAGCAAATGTAACCCCACTATTTAAGAAAGGGGGAGAGAGAAAACGGGGAACTACAGACCAGTTAGCCTGACATCAGTAGTAGGGAAAATGCTAGAATCTATTATTAAGGACGTGGTAACAGGGCACTTAGAAAATAATAATAGGATTGGGCAAAGTCAGCATGGATTTATGAAAGGGAAATAATGTTTGACAAATCTGTTAGAGTTTTTTGAGGTTGTAACTGGCAGAATAGATAATGGGGAACCAGTGGATGTGGTGTATTTGGATTTTCAGAAGGCAATTGATAAGGTGCCAAACAAGAGGTTATTAAACAAAATTAGGGCTCATGGGATTAGGGGTAATATACTAGCATGGACTGAGGATTGGTTAAACAACAGAAAACAGAGAGTAGGAATAAAAGGGTCATTTTCAGGTTGCCAGGCTGTAACTAGTGGGGTACTGCAAGGATCAGTGCTTGGGCCTGAGTTATTCACAATCTACATCAATGATTTGGATGAGGGGACCAAATATAATATATTCAAGTTTGCTGATGATACAAAGCTGGGTGGGAATGTAAGCTGTGAGGAGGATGCAAGGAGGCTTCAAGGGGATATGGACAGGCTAAGTGAGTGGGCAAAAACATGGCAAATGGAATATAATGTGGAGAAATGTGAAGTTATCCACTTTGGTAGGAAAAATAGAAAAGCAGAGTATGTTTTAAATGGTGAGAGATTGGGAAATGTTGGTGTTCAGAGGGACCTGGGTGTCCTTGTACACGAATCACTGAAAGTTAACATGCAGGTACAGCAAGCAATTAGGAAAGCAAATGGTATGTTAGCCTTTATTACAAGAGGATTTGAGTACAAGAGTAAAGACGTCTTACTGCAATTATATAGAGCCCTGGTGAGACCACACCTGGAGTATTGTGTGCAGTTTTGTTCCCCTTACCTAAGGAAGGATATACTTGCCATAGAGGGAGTGCAACGAAGGTTCACCAGACTGATTCCTGGGATGGGGGATTGTCCTATGAGGAGAGATTGAGTAGACTAGGCCTATATTCTCTAGAGTTTAGAAGAATGAGAGGTGATCTCATTGAAACGCACAAAATTCTTTCAGGGCTTGACAGGGTTAATGCAGGGAGGATGTTTCCCCTGGCTGGGGAGTCTAGAACCAGGGGTCACAGTCTCAGAATAAGGGGTCGGCCATTTAGGACTGAGATGAGGAGAAATTTCTTCACTCAGAGGGTGGTGAATCTTTGGAATTCTCTATCCCAGAGGGCTGTGGAGGCTCAGTCATTGAGTTTATTCAAGACAGAGATCGATAGATTTTTAAATATTAAGGGAATCAAGGAATATGGAGATAGTGCAGGAAAGTGGAGATGAGGTAGAAGATCAGCTATGTTCTTGTAGAATGGCAGAGCAGGCTCGAGGGGCCGAATGGCCTACTCCTGCTCCTATTTCTTATGTTCTTATGTCCCCTGTATTGTTACTCTGTGCCTCCCTCTCTCCTGTATTGTTACTCTGTCTCCCTGTGTCTCCCTCTTCACATCATTATCCTGTATATTTTCCTCTCCCTATACATTTACTCTGTGCATCTTTTGCTCTCCCTTGCATTGTTACTGTGTATCTCCTTAAAGAGAGCGATTATGGGTTGCCTGCACTCCACTCTCCAGTCATTCTGAGGCTGTCGGAGTTTCGATGCTAATCAGAGGCCTCTCTGACAAGGCTTCACCCTGTAAAAAGTGGCAACCTTGTTTTAAATGTCAATGTTATGTTGAGGAGAAACATCTCTATTATCTTGACATTATGAGGATATCAATGAAGTTTGCAATCACTGTAAATGCATTGTGTGTACCGAGTACTGTTTGTTTACCTGCTTAATGTTAAATAAAGTATATAACCTGAGGTCAAATTCAAGGAACATTACGTGGCATCCTGTGACATATTTCAGTAAGCTGGAGTAAAGAGACAAAGGTTCCATGTTTGAGCCCTGCGTTTCACTAAATTTACCCAGCTATTGGGCAGGAAAAGACCCACTCTGGCTCATAGGGGACGACAAGTCCATTTACTGGGGTGGCAAGCGACCTTGAATCCAAGGAAATATGACCTATGACCCTATGCCATGACCCCCCTGCTGAAATACGGGCATGCGCAAATGTTGGGTGAAGGCGGGACTGCGTTCACTCTGATACGCACCCCCCCCCCCTCCCTCCAACCAGCAGCCAAATAGCCTGCCAATGACCATCCGTAAATGGGCTATTAGGGCAAGGTAGGAGATAGCGCCCAGTGCCTGTGCATCTACAGCAGCAGCGTAGATAAGTGCCTTCAGGAGGGGGAGGTGAAGGGGGTAGGAAAGAACCACAACGCTCCAGAATTAAGTGACCTGCTGCAAGCCGATTGGGATCAGCGCCCTTCGGCCGATTAGCTGAGGTCCGGAATCCCAGACTGCGGTGGAAAATGACCAATAGTCAGGAGCCTCCGGTTAGTGGTCATCTCCTGTCCGTGAGGCGCCTCTGCTCAACCAGCCATCCCTCCGCGCCTTAAATGAATCACCATGTGCTCATCGGACAGTCGGAGGGCAGTGTGATACCCACTCTCAGTCTGGGAATTCCCCAGTGACATTCATCAGAGGGAAAGGCAGCTCCAGCCCTCTACAGAGCCAAGCACAGGGAGTGAAAGAAACACCAGATTATCTGGTCGTTGTCACATTGCTGTTTGTGGGACCTTGGCTGCCGTGTTTCCCTACATTACAACAGTGACTACACTTCAAAATAGTACTTCATTGGCTGTAACGAGCTTCGGGACGTCCTGAGGTGGCGATAGGCGCTATATAAACGCAGTCTTTCTTTCAAAGAGTGTGAGAACTTTTTGTAATGAACTCCTGAGAAGTTTCAGCCGTTAAGGTGGGGAGGGGGTGGGGAAGAGTCACCAAACACAATGAGTTATACAGTATTAGCACACAGCCAGGTACGGTGACTGAAAGATCAGGGACGATGCTTGCAGAGGGTTAATATTGGTGATTTTCTTTATCTCACTTTAAGAGCATACGATTTATTTATTTTTCTTCCTCCTAGGGACACTGACAGGCTAATTGAGTGGGCAAAACTACAGCAGATGGAGTTCAATGTGGGCAAGTGTGAGGTTGTCGACTTTGGAGAGGAGCAAAGGGATTTGGGTATCCATGTAGATGAAATCACTAAAAGCTAGTGCGCAGGTGCAAACAGTTAGCAGAAAGGCTAATGGATTATCATGTTTATCTCAAGGGGAATGGAATACAAAGGGGAGGAAGTGGTGCCTCAGTTGTACAGAGACTTAGTCAGACCGTATCTGGAGTACTGCGTTCAATTCTGGGCACCGAACCTCAGGAAAGCTATATTGGCCTTGGAAGGGGTGCAGTGCAGATTCAGCGGAATGATACCAGGCTTAAAGGATTAAATTATGAGGACAAGTTGCATAAACTTGGTTCGCATTCCCTTGAGAGATTAGACGGCTGAGGGGGTGACCTGATCGAGGTGCTACGAATGCTAAAAGGATTCGATAGGGTGGATAGAGAGAAACTATTTCCTCTGGTGGGGGGGAATCAAGAACAAAGGGATGTAATCTTAAAATTAGAGCTAGGCCGTTCAGGAGTGAAATCAGGAAACAGTTCTTCCCACAAATAGTGGTGGAATTCTGGCGCTCTCTCCGCCAAAAGGTTGTGAATGCTGGGGCTGTGATCATAGCAATGAAGCGATCATTCCCTCAGGGGCTCGAACCTCTGCACTTAATATCCAGCTCATCAGATAGGCTGTGGAAGAGGTGTGAATATCGCTCAACATTTACACTCAGGGAATGTTGGGGGTTTGGGGGGGGTCAGGGTGGGGTGGGGCGTGGGTCGGGAGGGAGTCAGACTTTATGAAGCAGTCATTGTCGCCAGCTATTTTATAATACTGTCGAGTTTGTGCGTGCGTGCTTGCAGCTGTGCAATAAGAGAGCTGGTGTTTCTCATTCGGGTTTAAGCGTGCTGTCAGAGCAGCCTTTATCCTGGCTTGCTTTATGAGCTGAGAGGTCAGAGCATGTCCCAAATATTGAGATTTTAAAATTGGAAAATAAAAAGAGGGGAGACCTCACTGGAAGTGCAAAGCCTCGTTGGTATAATGGATATCCTTTACACTGAACACAGTCAGGTTATTTATCGCCCTCCTGACTCTCTGTAATGTGCCAGGGTATATGTTGTCGTGACCCTAACATTGACACGTTACACGGCACACGGGGTTATTTGACACTGAATGAAACTGGTGTTTCTGCACTTTCAGCTTCACCCCCACCCCGCTCCGTTTCACAGGCTGCTTTTACAGGGGGCCTTTACGACAGGGGAGCCCGGGGAGGAGCTACGGAGTTCTCCCCCCGCGCTCTGCAGACGCAAAATGGCCCAAGCACCCCCGGCCTCGCAGGAGAGCCGTGGAGTCGGTGGGTCCGACCAGGTTAAAGCCGCCCATTCCTACAAGGTGGATGAAAGGTGGATGCTGGTTTCGGCCCCTTCCCCACGTAACCTCTCCCCCACTCCACCCCTCCCACCACCTTGCCCCTCGCCCCTCCCCCAGCTCATTCCGTCCTCCCCACCTTGTTTCGCTCCTCCCACCACCCCAACCTTCCCCTCCTCTCCTCGCATCCCTCCCAACCCTCCCCCACCCCCTTCTGCCCCTCACCCCAAACCGCGCCCCCCCTCGCCCCCCCCCCCCAACTCAAAAGCAACTGAGTCACTACAAGAACTTAAAGGGAGATTTAGCAGCTGTTCAAAATCATTTTTGATAGAATAAATAAGGGAAACTGTTTCCACTGGCAAGAGGGTCGGTAACCAGAGGACACAGATTTAAGATCATTGGCAAACGATCCATTCGAAAAAAAGAGGGCCATTAAGAGGGATAAAGAAACTCTGGAAAATTCTCTCCAATCCCCTCAGCCGATTGAAACCAGTCCAGGAGATCGCATGGACCAAGTGTTAACTGTTAATCCACCGATCTTCCATACCGTGCGATCTCTGCCCCAGCCAAGAGCCAAAGCCCAGCTCCCTCTTAAAGGCACGCAGAGAGTCAGCACCCACCACACAGTCCGGCAACTCATTTGAAAGCCCTCTTGTCCTCTCCCGCTGGGAGGTTGCGCTGCAGGCTTGGAATGTCACTCCAGAGCTGGCCACTCATAGTCACTACATGGGAGCGGCGCAGTCCGTTGTTCCGCCAGTTTGCAGTACTCACATTCAATGAAATTTAAGAGATTGTAAATGTCAGACTTTATAGGAAACAGTGACTGTATGGATAAGTACTGTTAATATTAAGCTCATTCGTGGTAAGTACTGGCAATGGGAAGTGTTGTCAGTCGTCAGTGCGAGCAATGGTTAGAACTCTTGTGGAGGTTAAAGAAAGAGAAAGCACGTGCATTTATACAGTGCCTTTCACGACCTCAGGATGTTCCAACCCATGAAGTACTTTTGAAGTGTATTGACTGTTGGAATGTAGGAAACGCGGCAGCCAAGTTGCGCACAGCAACATCCCACAAACAGCACTGAGATAATGGTCAGATAATTCTGTTTTAGTGATGTTGGTTGAGGGATAAATATTGGCCCAGGACACTGGGGAGAACTCCCCAGCTCTTCATCAAATTAGTGCCCCGGGATCTTTTACGTCCACCTGAGAGGGGCAGGCGGGGCCTCGGTTTATCGTCTCATCCGAAAGACGGCACCTCCGACATTGCAGCACTCCCTCGGTACTGCACTGGAGCGTCAGCCTAGAGTCACTCCCATTCTGTGAAGCTCGGCACCGGGAGCACGAACCTGCGTAAAGCGAACGCTTGTGTTTGCCTCTAAAGCTCAAGGAAAGCACGGAATGTGAAAAGGTCATTTGCCCCGTCGAGCAGACTTTCCACAGCCTCCCTAAAATCACAGTACTGCACTTTTGTGCTCAAGTCTCTGGAGTAGGACTGTACTCTCTGGAGTTTAGAAGAATGAGAGGTGATCTCATTGAAACTTACAAGATTCTGAGGGGGATTGACAGGGTAGAAGAGTCTAGAACTAGGGGCATAGTCTCAGGATAAGGAGTCGGCCATTTAAGACCGTGATGAGGAGGAATTTCTTCACTCAGAGGGGTGTGAATCTATGGAATTCTCTACCTCAGAGGGCTGTGAATGCTGAGTCTTTGAGTATATTCAAGGCCGAGAGAGAGAGAGATTTTTGGACTCTAGGGATATGGAGATCGGGCGGGAAAGTGGAGTTGAGGTCGATGATCAGCCATGATCTTATTGAATGGCGGAGCAGGCTCGAGGGGCCGTATGGCCTGCTCCTGATCTTACTTCTTAGAACCCATGAGTTTCTGAGTCAGAGGCGAGAGTTCTACCAACTGAGCCATGGCTGACATAAGTCAAAACCGGGGAAAGAAGATTTCTGCTGTGTGGTATGTGTGACGAAACTGTGAGCCCGTTTATAAAGGAACAGGTTTACGATTTCATCAGGACAGAGGAAATCTCTCCCCCCCCCCGCCCAGTGAGTTTTGCTATCCATCGGTTACTTTGGAGTTAATTGGGTTGTTATTCAAATTACTGCAGTTATGCCTTTGCAATTGGGGAACGCTTGGAGCAAAGAACCCTATTTTAAAAGTTCCCATTGCTACCATGAACATTCAGTGCTTAAGATAGCTCAACACCATCCAGCTCAAAGCAGCCCGCTTGATTGGCACCCCATCCACCACCTTAAACACTCACTCCCTCCACCACCGGCGTACCGTGGCTGCAGTGTGTACCATCTACAAGATGCACTGCAGCAACTCGCCAAGGCTTCTTCGACAGCACCTCCCAAACCCGCGACCTCTTCCACCTAGAAGGACAAGGGCAGCAGGCGCATGGGAACACCACCACCTCCAAGCTCTCCTCCCAGTCACACACCATCCTGACTTGGAAATATATCGCCGTTCCTTCACTGTCACGGGGTCAAAATCCTGAAATTTTTAAATATAATATTTTTGTAGATATTTTGCAGAGACTGAAAAAAAAACGATCCGTCGCCAACTCATAAAAACGCATGCAACTTCCAGGATACTGACCGGAGGCAACAATCGCCACAGGGTTTGTTGTCTGGGGGCGATGTTATGGGCGGGGCTCGCTTCAGCAACATCGAACTAGGAGGAGACAAATCAGCCAGGATTCTTGCTCCTGATCAGTATCCAGTGACACCGCCCTCCCCCTCCCCGCCCCCCCCTCCTGGAAGAGCACACGTGCTGACGTTAGGTGAGGATTGTGATGCCACCCGTGGTTGAATAACCCGTTGCAATTCGCCGCGGAGCTTCGCATGTGAAGAATGGCCGATTGTCCAGGTGCTGCTGGTCTCTGGAGGAGAAAAAAATTGGATAATAAATTGATAATTATTCTGGAAAATAACTCGTAAAATGAAACCCGAGAGTCGAAGATAGATTAGCAGTTGTTGGATTTTAATTAGCAGTTTTTTTTAGTAAGATTTATTTTAGCTGGAAGCAGATGTTACAGATCACTTAGGCTATCCATGATCTCTACGTGTAAATTGCTTCTGCTGCTCAGTGTTGTGTTGTAAGATATTCTAATTTTTTAAAATATTATATTTACTGTATTCTACCTTTCCCGTGCCAAAGTCTCCTCCTTTGTCATGAACCCATCCCCTCCCAAGATAGTGCCCTAGCAACCTCTCCCAAGATGGTGCCCTAGCAACCCCTCCCAAGATAGTGCCCTAGCAACCTCTCCCAAGATAGTGCCCTAGCAACCTCTCCCAAGATGGTGCCCTAGCAACCCCTCCCAAGATGGTGCCTTAGCAACCCCTCCCAAGATGGTGCCCTAGCAACCCCTCCCAAGATAGTGCCCTAGCAACCCCTCCCAAGATGGTGCCTTAGCAACCTCTCCCAAGATGGTGCCTTAGCAACCTCTCCCAAGATGGTGCCCTAGCAACCCCTCCCAAGATGGTGCCTTAGCAACCCCTCCCAAGATGGTGCCTTAGCAACCCCTCCCAAGATGGTGCCCTAGCAACCTCTCCCAAGATAGTGTCCTAGCAACCCGCCCCCCCCCAAAAAAGGATGTCCTAGCAACCCCTCCCAAGATGGTGTCCTAGCAACCCCTCCCTAGATGGTGCCCTAACAACCTATCCAAGGCCCGAGTGTCAGTGCTGGTCTGTAACCTACCCTTGAGAGGATACAGAGTCACGGACTGAAGATGATTCTAGGTATCAGGAATCTAAGTTATGAGGAAAGGTTAAGGAAGTTGCTCTCCTCATACTCCCATGATGACCCTGCCTGATCTCCTGTTCCAGCAAAACACTACTCAATCCGCTTCTGTCCGTCATCCTCCCTAGATTTTGTGTCACATTTTTTTTAAGGCTCTGATAACATTGTTGGTCAGTAGAGGAATCAGGGAGTGGGATCTGGTTCTCAGTCAGATAAGAACCAACTGGGGCATTAATTGTTTCCTTCCCTTGCAATTTAGAAGCTTGTGGGTTGACCTTTCGGGTGCTGACCCCAGGCCTGGTGTCTGCAAGAGTGGTTGCCACAAAGGTCCACTGTCAGCATTAACCTCCCTTTCTCCAGTCTTTGCTTTTGTGCAAGGGCAAAAATGAAGAGTTGTTTGCTATGTGCCTCTTTTATTAATTCAATCTCAGGATGTGAGCGTCGCTGGCAAATCCATATTTATTGGCCATCCCTAGTCGCCCTGAGAAGGTGGTGGTGGGCCTTCTTCTTGAACCGGTTTTGATACAACTGAGTGGCTCGCTAGGTCACTTCAGAGGGTAGAGGCAACCCCATTGGTGTGTCAGGTAAAGGCCAGACCGGGTAAGGACAGCAGGTTTCCTTCCCTTAAGGACGTTAGTGAACCAGTTGGGTTTTTACGACAATCCCACAGATTCATGGTCACTTTTACTGATACCAGCTTTTTATTTCCAGATTTAAAAAAAAAACTGAATTCAAATGCTCAAACTGCCATGGTTGGGGTTTGCCAACCCTGCAGGAATTAAAGGTTAATCTCGAGGATACTGCTGCAAACAACCCAGGAGAAAAAAACAGAGGGGCATTAAAATAAAAATTCTTTGACCGCTTTTGTTTGTTAGTTATTAAAAAATATTGGAAATGGGAAAATAATCTGTTTGACTGACAGTCAAGAATCATCCAATCAGCTAACAAAGAGTTTGTTCACTTATCAATTGGCTGTGGGAAGGCGGGGTGTCACAAGGATGGACATGTTGGGTGGTCATCTGATGAAATCATCCAATACAGAGATGGCAAGCCGAGCCACGATAGGATTTGTAACTCTTAATTCTATTAGACAACTAGTCCAGTAACATAACCACTACACTACCGTACCCTTTGGTAAAGTATAGAAGCGGGATGATTGGAAGACATAAATGATACCAGGATAGTTGAAGCAGACACAGTGGTAGGTGGGGTAAAGTGGTTAGGGAAGAGAATTGTGTTGGAGTTGAATGGAATTTGGTTAGCGACCAGTCAAAATGGAAAAGAAAGACATCTCTCTTCAGGCATCGACAAGGGAAAACTATTCTTACATCAGAGGTACTCAGAATAAGGCTCGCAGGCCACTCGAGACCCATGACCTCCTCACCTGTGGGTCAGCTGTGGCTCAGTTGGTAGCACACTTGCCTTTGGGTCAGAAGGTTGTGGGTTCACAGTCTCACTCCAGGGACTTGAGCACATAAAGCCAGGCTGACATTCCAGTGCAGTACTGAGGGAGTGCTGAACTGTCGGAGGTGCCGTCTTTCAGATGAGACGCTAAACCGAGGCCGCGTCTGCTCTCTCAGGTGGACGTAAAAGATCCCATTGCACTATTTTGAAGAAGAGATGGGGAATTAGCCCTGGTGTCCTGGTCAATATTTATCCCTCAACCAACATGACAAAAACAGATTATCACATTGCTGTTTGTGGGAGCTTGCTGTGCGCAAATTGGCTGCCGCGTTTCCCACATTACAACAGTGACTCCACTTCAAGAGTACTTCATTGACTGTAAAGCGCTTTGAGACGTCCGGTGGTCGTGAAAGGCGCTATACAAATGCAATTTTTTCTTGCTTTCTTCAGGGTTTCTGCTGGTCCCTGTGCCGATAGGACCCTGGTCACTGCCTGCTTGGCCGTGGGATCTTGCTGCAGCTAGAACTGAATGCGGTTTCACCTCGTCTTGACTTCCAACAACTTGCGTTCTGTATCGGGCATTTTACGTAGAAAGAAAACATCCTAGGGGCATGAGTTAAAAGATGAACGGTAAGCTGAAGAACGGCTGGTCAAAACTGAGATGAGGAGAAACTTCTTCACTCAGAGGGTAGTAGGTCTGTGGAATTTGCTGCCCCAGGAAGCTGTGGAAGCTACATCATTAAATAAATTTAAAACAGAAATAGACCGTTTCCTAGAGGTAAAGGGAATTAGGGGTTACGGGGAGCGGGCAGGAAATTGGACATGAGGCTGAGTTCGGATCGGTCAGGGCCCTGTGGGTGGCGGAGCGGGCCCAGGGGCTGAGTGGCCGGGTCCTGCTCCTACTTCTTGTGTTCTTTAGATTTGAGGTTAGGATCAGATCAGCCATGATCTTATTAAATGGCGGAGCAGGCTCGAGGGGCCGATTGGCCTACTCCTGCTCCTATTTCTTATGTTCTTATGTTCGAGTGAAGGACAAAAAAAGCTCGGTTAAACAAGCGGCTTTTTAAGGAGGGTCTTAAAGTCCAGGGGAGAGAGAGCCAGGGGGATTTGGGGAAGGAATTCCAGATAGTGTGACCATTGGCGGCCGTGCCTTCAGCTGCCAAGGCCCGAAACCTCACCGCCTCTCTCTCCTCCTTTAAGTCGTTCGTTAAAACCTACCTCAATGACCAGGCTTTTGGTCACCTGACCTAATATCTCCTTATGTGGCTTGGTGTCAAAGTTTTTCTCATAAACGCTCCTGTGCAGCGCCTTGGGAAGTTTTACTACGTTACAGGCGCTATATAAATGCAAGTTGTTGTTGAAAGTGAAGGAACAGCATTAGGAGACGGCGCTATCCCAGCAGCCCCGATCCTGAGGCCCTCAGCAAGTGTTCGGTAATAACTGCAATAAACCCCATAAGCTCCAGCGAAAGCCATCGAACGCAGCAAACTTCTGGAATCATAACCAACTGGTCAGAAGTAGAAGAGAAACGGCAGCCTGTTCTCGTCACCTTCCACCCCAGACACATCAGAGATCCACAGCTATTGTACAGGGGCCTGGTTCTGAGGAGTAATCCTACCCTGACCTTATTGTCTTTTGTTGAAGGGAGAGCCTTTAATTCTTTCAACTCCGGCATTGATTTAACTCTTCAGTCAACACGCAGCCGTGATTTGCGTCCAGAGTGTGTGAGAACGGAGGTTGCCTGGTGACAAAAGCTGTCATTGTCCACTGCGGGCCTAGGGTAACGGCCCTAAGTACAAGAGTATCAG
Source organism: Squalus acanthias (assembly GCA_030390025.1). Taxonomy (NCBI): domain Eukaryota; kingdom Metazoa; phylum Chordata; class Chondrichthyes; order Squaliformes; family Squalidae; genus Squalus; species Squalus acanthias. Next base: position 131,404,776 of record CM059433.1, read on the forward strand.
AAACAAGCTCCAATAAGTGTTAGATTCGTCTGGCAACTGAGAGGATGGTGAAGTTTAAAGCTTTGCTCCACTTGGCCTTTCCTGAGGAGACTACTTGCTATTTTGAGTGAAGTTAGAAATCCTTCTTACACCACAGAGCTGAGGGAAGCCTTCATGTTCAAGCAGTGATTTGTCACTGTTTGGTTATTTGGTTCCTCAGAGATTGTTTTTTTAAAGAGTAGATAGTGAAAAACTATTCCCTCTGGCGAGTGGGTCAATAACCAAAGCTCATAGATTTAAAATCATTGGCAAAAGATCTAGAGGGGAGATAAGGAGAAATTTTTGTCACTCTAGAGAGCTGTCGGGATCTGGAACGCTCGACCTGAAAAGGTGGTGGAAGCTGATTCCATAAATAATTTTAAAAAGGATTTGGAAAGGTACTTGAGAATGAGGAACTTACAGGGTTACGGATAAAAAGTGAGGATTGTGGGACTAAGCACAACTGCTCTTTCAAAGAGCCAGCACGACAGGCCGAATGGCCTCCTACTGTGCCGTAAGTTTCTATGATTCTAATCACACAGCTTTCTCTCCCTCGCACACCCTCCCCCCGGGTTTCCTCCTGCTGGGAGTACAGTCCCGCAGCTGCCGAAAGGCTCAAATCACTCAGCCACCCACCTATGATCATTGGGTGCTGTCGGAGCTATTTGACCATGGGGGGAATCACCACTGAGCCTGATCCTGTCCTCTGACGACATCCATAGACGTTCACTCTCCAGCCGGAGTCTCAGCACAGCAATGAGGAGTGGGAACCCTGGCTGATCTTCCCCTTATCCCTAGTGCCACCCTTGCTATTTGTTATTGAAAATAAACAGATTGTGTGGGCAGCTGCCTGGTGAGGTGACTCCTTCCCAAATGTGAAAGGTTCCAAGTTGGCGAGTGAGCATGTGAGGTTGCCCTCCGCATGAGCGAGGAGATCTCTGACAGGCAGCCTCATCTGCTCTGCTATTTCCTTTCACTATTTTAACCTGGCAATATAAGAACAGGAGGGGACCATTCAGCCCCTCGACCCCATTCCACCATTCAATTAGATCATAGATGATCTGTACCTCAAAAACAACAAAAACGACAACTTTTTTAAAATGCACTCATTCCTGGGATGTGAGCGTCGCTGGCAAGGCCAGCATTTATTGCCCATCCCTAATTGCCCTCAAGAATGTAGTGATGAGCCGCCTTCTTGAACCGCTGCAGTCCGTGTGGTGAAGGTACTCCCATGGTGCTGTTAGGGAGGGAGTTCCAGGATTTTGACCCAGCGACGATGAAGGATCGGCGATATACTTTCAAGTCAGGATGGTGTGTGACTTGGAGGGGACTTGCATTTACACAGCACCTTTTAAGTAGTAAAACGTCCCAAGGCGCTTCACAGGAGCGATTATCAAACAAAATTTGACACCGAGCCACATACTGAGATATTAGGACAGCTTGGTCAAAGAGGTAGGTTTTAAAGAGCGTCTTAAAGGAGGAGAGAGAGGCGGAGAGGTTTAGGGAAGGAATTCCAGAGCTTAGGGCCTAGGCAGCTGAAAACTCAACTCCATTTTCCAGCCTTTGCTCCATATCCTGTGCTACCCCCTTACCGAGCAAAACTCTATCAATCTCAGGCTTGAAAGCTCCAATTGTCCACCAGCATCAACAGCCTTTTGGGGGAGAGAGTTCCTGATTTATGTGAAAAAAAGTGCTTCCTGATTTTACTGCTGAACGGTTTAGCTGTAATTTTAAGATTACGTCACCCCCCTTGTTCTGGATTACTCCACCGCAGGAAATAATTTCTCTGCATTTACTCCGTAAAATCCTTTTAACATTTTAAACATTTTGATCAGATCGCCCCTCAATCTCCTAAACGCAGGGGAGCACAAGCCCAGTTTATGCATCCCGTCCTCATAATCTAAACCTTTGATCCCTGGGGCCCTGGTGTAGTACATCACACTGCCTCTGACGTAGTAGGGGGCACATTGCTTTGAGGCTGTGGGACACAGAGCCGCTCGCGATGGCAGCGCACATCGGGAATACGGGCGTGAAGGCCAGCTTGCCCCATCAGTGGCCCGCGTGGCCTTCCCCAGTTATTCACCTCGATGGAAGGAAAAACCCTCCCATCGAATTGACCAAACACTCGGCATCCTGATGAAAGAAAAGAAAGTTAGAACTAGCATTTACACGCTGCCTTTCACCACTTCAGGACGTCCCAAAGCGCTTCACAGCCAATGAAGTACTTTTTCCAAGTGTAGTCACTGTTGTAATGTAGGAAACGCTGCAGCCAATTTGTGCACAGCAAGATCCCAGAAACAGCAGTGTGACAATGGCCAGATAATCTGATTTTTAGGTGTTGGTTAAGGGTTAACTATTAGCCCAGGACACCGAGGATAACCTTCGAAATAGTGCCGTGGGATTTTTTAGGGCAGACGGTGCCTCGGTTTAAGGTCTCAGTCTGAAAGACGGCACCTCCGACATTGCAGTACTCCCTCGGTACTGCACCGGAGCGTCAGCCTAGAGTCACTCCCATTCTGTGAAGCTCAGCACTGGGAGCACTAACTTGTGTAAAGCGAGCGCTTGTGTTTGCCTCTGAAGCTCAAGGAAAGCACGGAATGTGAAAAGGCCATTCGGCCCGTCGAGCACACTCTTTCCACAGACCCCTTTCCAATCTATCTTGTCACTGACTCTCACCCACCCATTTAATCTCCTGAGGGATGGCTGAAGTGTCAGCTGTGGCTCAGTGGGTAGCAGTCTCACCTCTGAGTTAGGCGGCTGTGAGTTCAAGCCCCACTCCAGAGACTTGAGTGCGTAATCCAGGCTGACACTCCAGTGAAGTGCTGAGGGAGTGCTGCACTGTCGGAGGGGCCGTCTTTCGGAAGAGACGTTAAACCGAGGCCCCGTCTGACCTGTCAGATGGACGCAAAGTGGCTGCCGTGTTTCCTACATAACAACGGTTAGCCACACTTCAAAAGTACTTCATTGACTGTATATAAATGCAGGTTATATCTTTCTTTTAAACTGGAGAATATCTGCAGCCATCCTGACTGAGATCAGCTGCCTCAGTATAGGTCCGGCACTGAATGAGGGGCCTACTGGGAGGGGCCTACTCCAGAGCCTATGTGGCTTCGTGCTACATTGGGCTGTGTCTCTACTCGCTTGGCCAAAAGGGGCGTCATAGAATGCAATGAATGTGTCTGGAGATTGGCTTTCTTCTCCCGTGTTCAGTGTCGGAAGGGCACGGATAAAAGATGAGAGAATAATCCAAGTGGTGTTGGCTGCATAAAGGGAACAAAAGCTCCATTCACTTTTCTCTCTCCACCCCACCAACCCCCCCTCCTCCCCTCACCCCTGTCGCCCTCTCTATCGTAGGTGGATTTGTGGTGGGGCCATGGACACCGCAATAAAGAAAAGGTCCGAAGCTTTCTCTGGGGCCTTTGATATTGAAATAAAACATCGGCCAGCACAAACAGAGCTAAGTAGCTGCAGAGAGAAAGGGCAAGTTTGGCCGCCGGAGTTACCAAAGGTTGCAGTGGTCGTTGTACCGTGAAATGATGGCACAATGAGGGGAAAGTGTAGGTTTAATAACCTGCGATGACATCGGCGACTCCTTCTGTCCTCTCTCACCCCTCCCGCCCACTTCTGAAGCACTGAAGCCTGGAGTTCCCCACTTGATTGCTATTAACCCTTACCGAATACCATGCACCCTTTTTCCAGAATCTACAAACTACTTTTCTTTCCATGGCAAAAAAAGATAGTTTATGCCATAAGAACGTAAGAAATAGGAGCAGGAGTAGGGCATTCGGCCCCTCGAGCCTGCTCCGCCTTTCATGGCTGATCATCTATCTCAACTCCACTTTCCTGCACTATCCCCATATCCTTGATTCCCTTAATATCCAAAAATCTATCGCTCTCTGTCTCGAATATGCTCATCGACTGAGCCTCCACAGCCCTCTGGGGTAGAAAATTCCAAAGATTCACAACTCCCTGAGTGAAGAAATGTATTAAAATTATGAGGAGTTTTGATAGGGAGAAGTTGTTTCCACTGACGATCAGTAACAGTGTTGCATCTAATTTTGTTTTGGCCCACGTGGCCCCTTTAACGGGCTGACGGGTCATTCAAAGTTCTGCGCATACGTGGTTTTTCTATTTAAAAGCCAGCTCACTGGCTGTGTGGGACCTGCACAGCTTAAAGGGAACATTGGCTAGTAACTAGAGGACACAGATTTAAGATGAAAGGCAAAAGAACCAGAGGGGAGATGAGGAGAATTTCTTACATTTTTTTCTTATTCTGGGCTCACACATGTCCACTTGGGCTAGGCATTGGAAGGTAGCAGTGCCTGTGCAACAAAAAATAATTCTTCCACCCTTCCTCTTTACAATTTTGGTGCTAACGAGAGAGTCTCCAACAAGAGAGAGTCTAACCACTGCCCCTTGACATTCAATAGCATTACCATCATCGAATCCCCCACCATCAAAATCCTGGAGGTCATGATTGACTCACCTCCTAACTCCATCTACAAGGCACAAGTGATGGAATACTCTCCACTTGTCTGGATGAGTGCAGCTCCAACAACACTCAAGAAGCTCGACACCATCCAGGACAAAGCAGCCCGCTTGATTGGCACCCCATCCACCACCTTAAACATTCACTCCCTCCACCACCGGCGCACCGTGGCTGCAGTGTGTACCATCTACAAGATGCACTGCAGCAACTCGCCAAGGCTTCTTCGACACCACTTCCCTAACCCATGACCTCTTCCACCTAGAAGGACAAGGGCAGCAGGCACATGGGAACACCACCACCTCCAAGTTCCCCTCCAAGTCACACACCATCCAGACTTGGAAGCATATCACCGATCCTTCATCGTCGCTGGGTCAAAATCCTGGAACTCCCTCCCTAACAGCACTGTGGGAGCACCTTCACCACACGGACTGCAGCGGTTCAAGAAGGCGGCTCACCACCACCTTCTCAAGGGCAACTAGGGATGGGCAATAAATGCTGGCCTTGCCAGCGACGCCCACATCCCGTGAATGAATACTACACTACATGGTATATTTACGCACTGAACCTGACGAGGATAGCTAGATCTTGACTCATTTTTTTAGTAAACAATTTGCTGTCAAAATAACAGTGAGGCTAATGCCACTGGCCATTTTTTATGCGCAAATGCTACGGTAACTTTAAACGAGCGGCAGACGGAAATTCCAAAGTTGCTGTCCAAGTTGCGCAGCCTCGCCGTTAGCTTCACGAAAACGGCACCTTGAATGGTGTGAAGTTGCTGTACTTGCGCGGTAGATACGAACTAAACTCGCCACAGAAAGTCAGAGCCAGTCTGAAGTGACGCAGGGAGCCTGTTTGGAGCCATTTCAAGTCCGTGCATATTTAATCAAGACTGAATTAGCTGTCAGAGATTCTTTTAACGGTGTGCTAATTGTTAATTACTTCCAATGATCCTCTCTGGCACTGAAAATTAACTGTTACAAGTGTGGTGTCTCATCCCTTCAGGTTTTAATTGTTGTTGGATATTTAAAGAATGTGAAATTGAAAATAATTTTTTTTTAACTTTTCCTTTCTGTCTCTTTTTTTTCTCTCTCTCTTAATCCAATCTTTCTTTTCCTCTCTTTATTTCTCTTTCTGTACCTGATTTGACATTGAATTCACCCACTTTAATTTCCGCTTCCTCCTCAGTCCTTGCGCTGTTAATTTCTCAATCCTTCAATCTGATTGGTTAAGGAGATGCACAGTTGCTTGCCCTGTTCACTCAGATCCCAGATGCCCGGTTTCCCCTCACGGTACCATTATCAGGTCGCACTTTCAGCAACTTGCGGTGCAAATTATCATCGAGATTAAACGGGCAAAGGCAAGTCTAACTCACGGCGGACGCCATTAGATTCATTCCTACGGCAAATTGTGGGCCAATGGTATTGTTACCAGAAGCATAAAGAAGCAGGTCAGAAGTATTATGTTTTGTTGCACAGGCAACACTACCCAAGTGGTCATTCTGCATGTGTGAGCCCAGAGAGTGAGTGTATAGAAACTATTCGACTGTGGGAGGGGCATCGCAGCCAAGCTTGTCGTTTTAAAAATTTATTTTCCCCATTTCATATTCCGGGCTCAGCGCCAATGCGTAGGCTTAAATGTCAGTGCTTTCAAGATAAAGAAACAGTTAGTTCCAAAGAGATTATTGTCACTTTCACTGTAAATGACAGGCTTCACATTCAGTTCTCATACCTGACACTCTGCACACAACCTGCATTCCACAATGGACAGCAGTGTTCTATCTTTTGGCATCAGGCGCGCTATGAGAAACTGCCACAGGAAATATTATCGTGCCCCGTCAGCCAGCACAGCTCTGTGTAGAGCCCTACAGAAATATCCTCGCGCTCCCAAACTGGAGATAGTCTCACTCACCCCTACACCCTGTTTCAGAAAATTCTAACAACAGCAACTCGCACTTATATAGCGCCTTTAACCGAGTAAAACATCCCAAGGCGCTTCACAGGAGCGTTATCAGACAAAAATTTGACAGCGGGCCACATAAGGAGAAATTAGGACAATGGAGGTAGGTTTTAAAAAAGTAAAAATGAAAGACTTGCATTCCTATAGAACTTTTCACGTCCCAAAGTGCTTTACAGTCAATGAAGTACTGTTGAAATGCCGTCACTAATGTAGTGTAGGAAACCCGGCAGTCCATTTGTGCACCATAAGGTCCCACAATGTGATAATGACCAGATAATCTGTTTTTTAGTGATGCTGATTGAGGGATAGTCTTAAAGGAGGAGAGAGGTAGAGAGGCGGAGAGGTTTAGGGAGGGAGTTTCAGAGCTTAGGGACTCGGCAGCTGAAGGCACGGCCGCCAATGGTGGAGCGATTAAAATCGGGGATGTGCAAGGTTGTAAGGCTGCATGCGGTTACAGACATAGGGAGGGGGCGAGGCCATGGAGGGATTGAACACAAAGACTAACAACGCAAGGTTTTGATTTGTTTTGAGCTGTTTCCTTTATTTGTTTTTATTTGTGCTCATCAAGGTGAGGGATTGTTAGCGCCAGAGAAAGGAACACTTTTCCTCTTGGACACCTCAGCATCAAGGGCACCCTCCTCCCCTCACCCCCACATCAGGTTTGACATGGTCGGAGGCGGGGTTAAAACTGGGCTGTGCTGCGTTAGACGGCTATGGGTTCCAGCCCCGCTTTAGGGCGTGTCCTAGAGGGGCAGGGCGGGGTGTTGGAGCAGGCTCCGTGAGGGAGCGACCGCGACACCGGTGGAATTGGGGAGGGGGGGTGGCAGGGGCAGGGTAGAGCACTCCTGCACTTACCTGCCATTGGCGGCTGTGGGCGGTGGGGGGGAAGATGGGTGGGGGGAGGTGCCTCTGGAGAATCATGAGCTGGCAGGCCCGATGCCCGCCCACTGCTCATCGCTGACTAATTTCGAAAAGGGCTCCTTCAACAGGCGTTAGGCCTCTCTAACATATACAAGGGGGCGCCTAAACAAATGGCCCCCCCCCCCCGCGAGTTTAGCTACGGGACCAGCCCCTGCGCAGATCGGGCACTGCTGCTACATTGGCAAGCCATGCGCCCATTGCACGCCCAGACAACGGGTGCAACGCCTGCCAATTTCTACCCCAATGTTTCTTAAATGATTCCAAGGATGTTCCCCCCCCGCCCCCCCACCGACTTTCCAGCCCACTTCACTCTGCCATCCTACCCAACCTGTTGGGGCAGAGTTTGGCGGAACTCTGCCGGAGATTAAAGCAACACAAGTACGTGGAGTTAAATATTCCTTTCTAGGGTGTAAGGAAGCCGGACAAATAACTGCCGCATGGCCAGCAGTCAGAGGAAGATTCTGAGGATTTATTGTTCCCAGCCAGCTGTTCCTGCTATTTAACATTGTGTTTAGAGATAAATGTGTCAACTCGCGATCCATCAACTTGTTTTCTCTCGCACAGCATTGCTCTTCACACTCGGCCTGCATTAGCCCTTTTGCAGCTGACATGTGTTATCTTTTAAAAAACAATATACCCTTTAA
>CM059433.1:131413003-131475503 GCA_030390025.1 Squalus acanthias
GTGTTTATTCTCTATAATATATACAGGGTGTGTTATTCTCTATAATATATACAGGGAGTGTTATTCTCTATAATATATACAGAGTGTGTTATTCACTATAATATATACAGCGAGTGTTATTCTCTATAATATATGCAGAGTGTGTTATTCACTATAATATATACAGGGAGTGCTTTTCTCTGTAATATATACAGGGTGTGTTATTCTCTATAATATATACAGGGTGTGTTGTTCACTATTATATATACAGGGTGTGTTATTCTCTATAATATATACAGAGTGTGCTAATCTCTATAATATATACAGGGTGTGTTATTCACTATAATTTATACAGGGTGTGTTATTCTGTATAATATATACCGGGTGTGTTATTCACTATAATATATACAGGGTTCTGTTATTCCCTGTAATATAGACAGGGTGTGTTGTTCTCTATAATATATACAGGGTGTGTTTCTACCTATAATATATACAGGGTGTGTTATTCTCTATAATATACACTGGGTATATTATTCACAATAACATATACCAGATGTGTTGTTCTCTATGACATATGCAGGGTCTTTATTTCACAATAATATATAGAGGGTGTGTTATTCACTATAATATATGTAGGGTGTTTTATTCTCTATAATATATACAGGGTGTGTTACTTCCTATAATATATACAGGGTGTGTTATTCTCTATAATATATACAGGGTGTGTTATTCTCTTTAACATATGCATTGTTTGTTATTCTCTATATTATAGACAGCGTGTGTTATTCTTTATAATATATACAGGGTGTTATTCTCTATAATATTTACAGGGTGTGTTATTCTCTATAATATAGACAGAGTGTGTTATTCTCTGTCATACAAACAGAGTGTGTTATTCTCTATAATATATACAGGGTGTGTTATTCTCTATAATATATACAGGGAGTGTTATTCTCTATAATATATACAGAGTGTGTTATTCACTATAATATATACAGGGAGTGTTATTCTCTATAATATATACAGAGTGTGTTATTCACTATAATATATACAGGGTGTGTTATTCTCTATAATATATACAGGGAGTGCTTTTCTCTATAATATATACAGAGTGTGTTATTCACTATAATATATACAGGGTGTGTTATTCTCTATAATATATACAGGGTGTGTTATTCTCTATAATATATACAGAGTGTGTTATTCACTATAATATATACAGTGTGTGTTATTCTCTGTAATATATACAGGGAGTGTTATTCTCTATAATATATACAGAGTGTGTTATTCACTATAATATATACAGGGTGTGTTATTCTCTATAATATATACAGGGTGTGTTATTCTCTATAATATATACAGGGTGTGTTATTCTCTGTAATATATACAGGGTGTGTTATTCTCTATAATATATACAGGGTGTGTTATTCTCTATAATATATACAGGGTGTGTTATTCTCTATAATATATACAGGGTGTGTTATTCTCTACAATATATACAGGGTGTGTTATTCTCTATAATATATACAGAGTGTGCTATTCTCTATAATATATACAGGATGTGTTATTCTCTATAATATATACAGGGTGTGTTATTCTCTCTAATATATACAGGGTGTGTTATTCTCTAGAATATATACAGAGTGTGCTATTCTCTGTAATATATACAGGATGTGTTATTCTCTATAATATATACAGGGTGTGTTATTCTCTATAATATATACAGGGTGTGTTATTCTCTATAATATATACAGGGTGTGTTATTCTCTATAATATATACAAAGTGTGCTATTCTCTATAATAGATACAGGGTGTGTTATTCACTATAATTTATACAGGATGTGTTATTCTCTATAATATATACAGGGTGTGTTATTCTCTATAATATATACAGGGAGTGTTATTCTCTAGAATATATACAGGGTGTGTTATTCTCTAGAATATATACAGGGTTTGTTATTCTCTATAATATATATAGGGCGTGTTATTCGCTATAATATATACAGGTTTCTGTTATTCCCTATAATATAGACAGGGTGTGTTGTTCTCTATAATATATACAGGGTGTGTTTCTACCTATAATATATACAGGGTGTGTTATTCACTATAACATATACAGGGTGTGTTATTCACTGTAATATATACAGGGTGTTTTATTCTCTATAATGTATACAGCGTGTGTTATTCTCTATAATATATACAGGGTGTGTTATTCACTATAAGATACAAAGGGAGAGTTAGTCTCTATAATATATACAGGGTTTGTTATTCCCTATAATATATACAGGGTGTGTTATTCACTGTAATATATACAGGTTGTGTTATTCTCTATAAGATACACAGGGTGTTTTATTCTCTATAATATATACAGGGTGTGTTAATCACTGTAATATATACAAGGTGTGTTATTCTCTTTAAGATACACAGGGTGTTTTATTCTCTATAATATGTACAGGGTGTGTTGTTCTCTATAATATATACAGGGTGTGTTTCAACCTATAATATATGCAGGGTGTGTTATTCTCGATAATATATACAGGGTGTTTTATTCACTATAACATATACAGGGTGTGTTATTCAATATAATATATACAGGGTGTGTTATTCTCTGTAATATATACAGGGTGTGTTATTCACTATAATATATACAGGGTGTGTTACTCTGTATAATTTATACAGGGTGTGTTACACACTATAATATATACAGGGTGTGTTATTCTCTATAATATATACAGGGTGTGTTATTCTCTATGAAATATACAGGTTGTGTTATTCTCTATATTATATACAGGGTGTGTTATTCTCTATAATATATACAGGGTGTTATTCTCTAAAATATTTACAGGGTGTGTTATTCTCTATAATATATACAGAGTGTGTTATTCACTATAATATAGACAGGGTGTTATTCTCTATAATATATCAGGTTGTGTTATTCACTAATATATACATTGTTTGTTATTCTCTATATTATAGACAGCGTGTGTTATTCTTTATAACATATACAGGGTGTTATTCTCTATAATATAGACAGGGTGTGTTATTCTCTATAATATTTACAGGGTGTGTTATTCTCTGTAATATATACAGAGTGTGTTATTCTCTTTAATATATACAGAGTGTGTTATTCTCTATAATATTTACAGGGTGTCTTATTCTCTATAATATATACAGGTGTGTTATTGTCTATAATATATATATAGGGTGTGTTATTCTCTATAATATATACAGGGTGTGTTATTCTCTATAATATATACAGGGAGTGTTATTCTCTATAATATATACAGAGTGTGTTATTCGTTATAATATATACAGGGCGTGTTATTCTCTATAATATATACAGGGTGTGTTTCAACCTATAATATACAGAGGGTGTGTTATTCTCGATAATATATACAGGGTGTTTTATTCACTATAACATATACAGGGTGTGTTATTCAATATAATATATACAGGGTGTGTTATTCTCTGTAATATATACAGGGTGTGTTATTCTCTATGACATATACAGGGTGTGTTATTCATTATAATATATACAGGGTGTGTTACTCTGTATAATTTATACAGGGTGTGTTACACACTATAATATATAAAGGGTGTGTTATTCTCTATAATATATACAGGGTTTGTTACTCACTATAATTTATACAGGGTGTGTTATTCTCTATAATATATACAGGGTGTGTTATTGACTATAATATATACAGGGTATGTTATTCTCTATAATATATACAGAGTGTGCTATTCTCTATAATATATACAGGATGTGTTATTCTCTATAATATATACAGGGTGTGTTATTCTCTATAATATATACAGGGTGTGTTATTCTCTAGAATATATACAGAGTGTGCTATTCTCTGTAATATATACAGGATGTGTTATTCTCTATAATATATACAGGGCGTGTTATTCGCTATAATATATACAGGGTTCTGTTATTCCCTATAATATAGACAGGGTGTGTTTCAACCTATAATATACAGAGGGTGTGTTATTCTCGATAATATATACAGGGTGTTTTATTCACTATAACATATACAGAGTGTGCTATTCTCTGTAATATATACAGGATGTGTTATTCTCTATAATATATACAGGGTGTGTTATTCTCTATAATATATACAGGGTATGTTATTCTCTATAATATATACAGAGTGTGTTATTCTCTATAATATATACAGGGTGTGTTATTCTCTATAATATATACAGGGTGTGTTATTCTCTATAATATATACAGGGTGTGTTATTCTCTATAATATATACAGGGTGTGCTATTCTCTATAATATATACAGGGTGTGTTATTCTCTATAATATATACAGGGTGTGTTATTCTCTATAATATATACAGGGAGTGTTATTCTCTATAATATATACAGAGTGTGTTATTCTCTATAATATATACAGGGTGTGTTATTCTCTATAATATATACAGGGTGTGTTTTCAACTATAATATACAGGGGTGTGTTATTCTCGATAATATATACAGGGTGTTTTATTCACTATAACATATACAGGGTGTGTTATTCAATATAATATATACAGGGTGTGTTATTCTCTGTAATATATACAGGGTGTGTTATTCTCTATGACATATACAGGGTGTGTTATTCATTATAATATATACAGGGTGTGTTACTCTGTATAATTTATACAGGGTGTGTTACACACTATAATATATAAAGGGTGTGTTATTCTCTATAATATATACAGGGTTTGTTACTCACTATAATTTATACAGGGTGTGTTATTCTCTATAATATATACAGGGTGTGTTATTGACTATAATTTATACAGGGTGTGTTACACACTATAATATATAAAGGGTGTGTTATTCTCTATAATATATACAGGGTTTGTTACTCACTATAATTTATACAGGGTGTGTTATTCTCTATAATATATACAGGGCGTGTTATTCGCTATAATATATACAGGGTTCTGTTATTCCCTATAATATAGACAGGGTGTGTTATTCTCTATAATATATACAGGGTGTGTTATTCTCTATAATATATACAGGGTGTGTTGTTCTCTATAATATATACAGGGTGTGTTTCTACCTATAATATATACAGGGTATGTTATTCACTATAACATATACAGGGTGTGTTATTCACTATAATATATACAGGATGTTTTATTCTCTATAATGTATACAGCGTGTGTTATTCTCTATAATATATACAGGGTGTGTTATTCACTATAAGATACACAGGGAGAGTTAGTCTCTATAATATATACAGGGTTTGTTATTCCCTATAATATATACAGGGTGTGTTATTCACTGTAATATATACAGGTTGTGTTATTCTCTATAAGATACACAGGGTGTTTTATTCTCTATAATATATACAGGGTGTGTTAATCACTGTAATATATACAAGGTGTGTTATTCTCTATAAGATACACAGGGTGTTTTATTCTCTATAATATATACAGGGTGTGTTATTCTCTATAATATATACAGGGTGTGTTTCAACCTATAATATATAGAGGGTGTGTTATTCTCGATAATATATACAGGGTGTTTTATTCACTATAACATATACAGGGTGTGTTATTCAATATAATATATACAGGGTGTGTTAATCACTGTAATATATACAAGGTGTGTTATTCTCTATAAGATACACAGGGTGTTTTATTCTCTATAATATATACAGGGTGTGTTATTCTCTATAATATATACAGGGTGTGTTTCAACCTATAATATATAGAGGGTGTGTTATTCTCGATAATATATACAGGGTGTGTTATTCTCTGTAATATATACAGGGTGTGTTATTCTCTATGACATATACAGGGTGTGTTATTCATTATAATATATACAGGGTGTGTTACTCTGTATAATTTATACAGGGTGTGTTACACACTAATATATACAGGGTGTGTTATTCTCTATAATATATACAGGGTTTGTTACTCACTATAATTTATATAGGGTGTGTTATTCTCTATAATATATACAGGGTGTGTTATTGACTATAATATATACAGGGTATGTTATTCTCTATAATATATACAGGGTGTGTTATTCTCTATAATATATACAAAGTGTGCTATTCTCTATAATAGATACAGGGTGTGTTATTCACTATAATTTATCCAGGATGTGTTATTCTCTATAATATATACAGGGTGTGTTATTCTCTATAATATATACAGGGTGTGTTATTCTCTATAATATATACAGGGTGTGTTATTCTCTAGAATATATACAGGGTTTGTTATTCTCTATAATATATATAGGGCGTGTTATTCGCTATAATATATATAGCGAGTGTTATTCTCTATAATATATGCAGAGTGTGTTATTCACTATAATATATACAGGGAGTGCTTTTCTCTATAATATATACAGGGTGTGTTATTCTCTATAATATATACAGAGTATGTTATTCACTACAATATATACAGGGTGTGTTATTCTCTATAATATATACAGGGTGTGTTATTCTCTATAATATATACAGAGTGTGTTATTCACTATAATATATACAGGGTGTGTTATTCTCTATAATATATACAGGGTGTGTTATTCTCTATAATATATACAGAGTGTGTTATTCTCTATAATATATACAGGGTGTGTTATTCTCTATAATATATACAGGGTGTGTTATTCTCTATAATATATACAGGGTGTGTTATTCTCTATAATATATACAGGGTGTGTTATTCTCTATAATATATACAGGGTGTGTTATTCTCTATAATATATACAGGGTGTGTTATTCTCTATAATATATACAGGGTGTGTTATTCTCTATAATATATACAGGGTGTGTTATTCTCTATAATATATACAGGGTGTGTTATTCTCTATAATATATACAGGGTGTGTTATTCTCTATAATATATACAGAGTGTGTTATTCACTATAATATATACAGCGAGTGTTATTCTCTATAATATATGCAGAGTGTGTTATTCACTATAATATATACAGGGAGTGCTTTTCTCTATAATATATACAGGGTGTGTTATTCTCTATAATATATACAGGGTGTGTTGTTCACTATAATATATACAGGGTGTGTTATTCTCTATAATATATACAGAGTGTGCTAATCTCTATAATATATACAGGGTGTGTTATTCACTATAATTTATACAGGGTGTGTTATTCTGTATAATATATACCGGGTGTGTTATTCACTATAATATATACAGGGTTCTGTTATTCCCTGTAATATAGACAGGGTGTGTTGTTCTCTATAATATATACAGGGTGTGTTTCTACCTAGAATATATACAGGGTGTGTTATTCTCTATAATATACACTGGGTATGTTATTCACAATAACATATACCAGATGTGTTGTTCTCTATGACATATACAGGGTCTTTATTTCACAATAATATATAGAGGGTGTGTTATTCACTATAATATATATAGTGTGTTTTATTCTCTATAATATATACAGGGTGTGTTACTTCCTATAATATATACAGGGTGTGTTATTCTCTATAATATATACAGGGTGTGTTATTCTCTATAATATAGACAGGGTGTGTTGTTCTCTATTATATATACAGGGTGTGTTATTCTCTATAATATTTACAGGGTGTCTTATTCTCTATAATATATACAGGTGTGTTATTCTCTATAATATATACAGGGTTTGTTATTCTCTATAATATATACAGGGTGTGTTAATCTCTATAACATATGCATTGTTTGTTATTCTCTATATTATAGACAGCGTGTGTTATTCTTTATAATATATACAGGGTGTTATTCTCTATAATATTTACAGGGTGTGTTATTCTCTATAATATATACAGAGTGTGTTATTCTCTGTAATACAAACAGAGTGTGTTATTCTCTATAATATATACAGGGTGTGTTATTCTCTATAATATATACAGGGTGTGTTATTCTCTATAATATATACAGAGTGTGTTATTCACTATAATATATACAGGGTGTGTTATTCTCTATAATATATACAGAGTGTGTTATTCACTATAATATATACAGGGTGTGTTATTCTCTATAATATATACAGGGAGTGTTATTCTCTATAATATATACAGAGTGTGTTATTCACTATAATATATACAGGGTGTGTTATTCTCTATAATATATACAGGGTGTGTTATTCTCTATAATATATACAGGGTGTGTTATTCTCTATAATATATACAGGGTGTGTTATTCTCTATAATATATACAGGGTGTGTTATTCTCTATAATATATACAGGGTGTGTTATTCTCTATAATATATACAGGGTGTGTTATTCTCTATAATATATACAGGGTGTGTTATTCACTATAATATATACAGGGTGTGTTATTCTCTATAATATATACAGGGTGTGTTATTCTCTATAATATATACAGGGTGTGTTATTCACTATAATATATACAGGGTGTGTTATTCTCTATAATATATACAGGGTGTGTTATTCTCTATAATATATACAGGGTGTGTTATTCTCTATAATATATACAGGGTGTGTTATTCTCTATAATATATACAGGGTGTGTTATTCTCTATAATATATACAGGGTGTGTTATTCTCTATAATATATACAGGGTGTGTTATTCTCTATAATATATACAGGGTGTGTTATTCTCTATAATATATACAGAGTGTGTTATTCTCTATAATATATACAGGGTGTGTTATTCTCTATAATATATACAGGGTGTGTTATTCTCTATAATATATACAGGGTGTGTTATTCTCTATAATATATACAGAGTGTGTTATTCTCTGTAATATATACAGGGTGTGTTATTCTCTATAATATATACAGGGTGTGTTATTCTCTATAATATATACAGGGTGTGTTATTCTCTATAATATATACAGGGTGTGTTATTCTCTATAATATATACAGGTGTGTTATTCTCTATAATATATACAGGGTGTGTTATTCACTATAATATATACAGGGTGTGTTATTCTCTATAATATATACAGGGTGTGTTATTCTCTATAATATATACAGGGTGTGTTATTCTCTATAATATATACAGGGTGTGTTATTCTCTATAATATATACAGGGTTTGTTATTCTCTATAATATATACAGGGTGTGTTATTCTCTATAATATATACAGGGTGTGTTATTCTCTATAATATATACAGGGTGTGTTATTCTCTATAATATATACAGGGTGTGTTATTCTCTATAATATATACAGGGTGTGTTATTCTCTATAATATATACAGGGTGTGTTATTCTCTATAATATATACAGGGTGTGTTATTCTCTATAATATATACAGGGTGTGTTATTCTCTATAATATATACAGGGTGTGTTATTCACTATAATATATACAGGGTGTGTTATTCTCTATAATATATACAGGGTGTGTTATTCTCTATAATATATACAGGGTGTGTTATTCTCTATAATATATACAGGGTGTGTTATTCTCTATAATATATACAGGGTGTGTTATTCTCTATAATATATACAGGGTGTGTTATTCTCTATAATATATACAGGGTGTGTTATTCTCTATAATATATACAGGGTGTGTTATTCTCTATAATATATACAGGGTGTGTTGTTCTCTATAATATATACAGGGTGTGTTTCAACCTATAATATATACAGGGTGTGTTATTCTCGATAATATATACAGGGTGTTTTATTCACTATAACATATACAGGGTGTGTTATTCAATATAATATATACAGGGTGTGTTATTCTCTATAATATATACAGGGTGTGTTATTCACTATAATTTATACAGGGTGTGTTACTCTGTATAATTTATACAGGGTGTGTTACACACTATAATATATACAGGGTGTGTTATTCTCTATAATATATACAGGGTGCGTTATTCTCTATGAAATATACAGGTTGTGTTATTCTCTATATTATATACAGGGTGTGTTATTCTCTATAATATATACAGGGTGTTATTCTCTAAAATATTTACAGGGTGTGTTATTCTCTATAATATATACAGAGTGTGTTATTCACTATAATATAGACAGGGTGTTATTCTCTATAATATATCAGGTTGTGTTATTCACTAATATATACATTGTTTGTTATTCTCTATATTATAGACAGCGTGTGTTATTCTTTACAACATATACAGGGTGTTATTCTCTATAATATAGACAGGGTGTGTTATTCTCTATAATATTTACAGGGTGTGTTATTCTCTGTAATATATACAGAGTGTGTTATTCTCTTTAATATATACAGAGTGTGTTATTCTCTATAATATTTACAGGGTGTCTTATTCTCTATAATATATACAGGTGTGTTATTGTCTATCATATATATATAGGGTGTGTTATTCTCTATAATATATACAGGGTGTGTTATTCTCTATAATATATACAGGGAGTGTTATTCTCTATAATATATACAGAGTGTGTTATTCGTTATAATATATACAGGGCGTGTTATTCTCTATAACATATACAGGGTGTGTTTCAACCTATAATATACAGAGGGTGTGTTATTCTCGATAATATATACAGGGTGTTTTATTCACTATAACATATACAGGGTGTGTTATTCAATATAATATATACAGGGTGTGTTATTCTCTATAATATATACAGGGTGTGTTATTCTCTATAATATATACAGGGTGTGTTATTCTCTATAATATATACAGGGTGTGTTATTCTCTATAATATATACAGGGTGTGTTATTCTCTATAATATATACAGGGTGTGTTATTCTCTATAATATATACAGGGTGTGTTATTCTCTATAATATATACAGGGTGTGTTATTCTCTATAATATATACAGGGTGTGTTATTCTCTATAATATATACAGGGTGTGTTATTCTCTATAATATATACAGGGTGTGTTATTCTCTATAATATATACAGGGTGTGTTATTCTCTATAATATATACAGGGTGTGTTATTCTCTATAATATATACAGGGTGTGTTATTCTCTATAATATATACAGGGTGTGTTATTCTCTATAATATATACAGGGTGTGTTATTCTCTATAATATATACAGGGTGTGTTATTCTCTATAATATATACAGGGTGTGTTATTCTCTATAATATATACAGAGTGTGCTATTCTCTATATTATATACAGGGTGTGTTATTCTCTATAATATATACAGGGTGTGTTATTCTCTAGAATATATACAGAGTGTGCTATTCTCTGTAATATATACAGGATGTGTTATTCTCTATAATATATACAGGGTGTGTTATTCTCTATAATATATACAGGGTGTGTTATTCTCTATAATATATACAGGGCGTGTTATTCGCTATAATATATACAGGGTTCTGTTATTCCCTATAATATAGACAGGGTGTGTTATTCTCTATAATATATACAGGGTGTGTTATTCTCTATAATATATACAGGGTGTGTTGTTCTCTATAATATATACAGGGTGTGTTTCTACCTATAATATATACAGGGTGTGTTATTCACTATAACATATACAGGGTGTGTTATTCACTATAACATATACAGGATGTTTTATTCTCTATAATGTATACAGCGTGTGTTATTCTCTATAATATATACAGGGTGTGTTATTCACTATAAGATACACAGGGAGAGTTAGTCTCTATAATATATACAGGGTTTGTTATTCCCTATAATATATACAGGGTGTGTTATTCACTGTAATATATACAGGTTGTGTTATTCTCTATAAGATACACAGGGTGTTTTATTCTCTATAATATATACAGGGTGTGTTAATCACTGTAATATATACAAGGTGTGTTATTCTCTATAAGATACACAGGGTGTTTTATTCTCTATAATATATACAGGGTGTGTTATTCTCTATAATATATACAGGGTGTGTTTCAACCTATAATATATAGAGGGTGTGTTATTCTCGATAATATATACAGGGTGTTTTATTCACTATAACATATACAGGGTGTGTTATTCAATATAATATATACAGGGTGTGTTATTCTCTGTAATATATACAGGGTGTGTTATTCTCTATGACATATACAGGGTGTGTTATTCATTATAATATATACAGGGTGTGTTACTCTGTATAATTTATACAGGGTGTGTTACACACTATAATATATACAGGGTGTGTTATTCTCTATAATATATACAGGGTGTGTTATTCACTATAATATATACAGGGTGTGTTATTCTCTATAATATATACAGGGTGTGTTATTGACTATAATATATACAGGGTATGTTATTCTCTATAATATATACAGGGTGTGTTATTCTCTATAATATATACAAAGTGTGCTATTCTCTATAATATATACAGGGTGTGTTATTCACTATAATATATACAGGATGTGTTATTCTCTATAATATATACAGGGTGTGTTATTCTCTATAATATATACAGGGTGTGTTATTCTCTATAATATATACAGGGTGTGTTATTCTCTATAATATATACAGGGTGTGTTATTCTCTATAATATATACAGGGTGTGTTATTCTCTATAATATATACAGCGAGTGTTATTCTCTATAATATATACAGAGTGTGTTATTCACTATAATATATACAGGGTGTGCTTATTCTCTATAATATATACAGGGTGTGTTATTCTCTATAATATATACAGGGTGTGTTATTCTCTATAATATATACAGGGTGTGTTATTCTCTAATATATACAGGGTGTGTTATTCTCTATAATATATACAGGGTGTGTTATTCACTATAATATATACAGGGTGTGTTATTCTCTATAATATATACAGGGTGTGTTATTCTCTATAATATATACAGGGTGTGTTATTCACTATAATATATACAGGGTGTGTTATTCTCTATAATATATACAGGGTGTGTTATTCTCTATAATATATACAGGGAGTGTTATTCTCTATAATATATACAGAGTGTGTTATTCACTATAATATATACAGCGAGTGTTATTCTCTATAATATATGCAGAGTGTGTTATTCACTATAATATATACAGGGAGTGTTATTCTCTATAATATATACAGGGTGTGTTATTCTCTATAATATATACAGGGTGTGTTGTTCACTATAATATATACAGGGTGTGTTATTCTCTATAATATATACAGAGTGTGCTAATCTCTATAATATATACAGGGTGTGTTATTCACTATAATTTATACAGGGTGTGTTATTCTGTATAATATATACAGGGTGTGTTATTCACTATAATATATACAGGGTGTGTTATTCTCTATAATATATACAGACTGTGCTAATCTCTATCATATATACAGGGTGTGTTATTGACTATAATATATACAGGTTGTGTTATTCTCTATAATATATACAGGGTGTGTTATTCTCTATAATATGTACAGAGTGTGTTATTCACTATAATATATACAGGGTTTGTTTTTCTCTATAATATATACAGGGCGGGTTATTCGCTATAATATATACAGGGTTCTGTTATTCCCTATAATATAGACAGGGTGTGTTGTTCTCTATAATATATACAGGGTGTGTTTCTACCTATAATATATACAGGGTGTGTTATTCACTATAACATATACAGGGTGTGTTATTCACTTTAATATATACAGGGTGTTTTATTCTCTATAATATATACAGCGTGTGTTATTCTCTATAATATATACAGGGTGTGTTATTCTCTATAATATATACAGGGTGTGTTATTCTCTATAATATATACAGGGTGTGTTATTCTCTATAATATATACAGGGTGTGTTATTCTCTATAATATATACAGGGTGTGTTATTCTCTATAATATATACAGGTGTGTTATTCACTATAATATATACAGGGTGTGTTATTCACTATAATATATACAGGGTGTGTTATTCTCTATAATATATACAGGGTGTGTTATTCTCTATAATATATACAGGGTGTGTTATTCTCTATAATATATACAGGGTGTGTTATTCACTATAATATATACAGGGTGTGTTATTCTCTATAATATATACAGGGTGTGTTATTCTCTATAATATATACAGGGTGTGTTATTCTCTATAATATATACAGGGTGTGTTATTCTCTATAATATATACAGGGTGTGTTATTCTCTATAATATATACAGGGTGTGTTATTCTCTATAATATATACAGGGTGTGTTATTCTCTATAATATATACAGGGTGTGTTATTCTCTATAATATATACAGGGTGTGTTATTCTCTATAATATATACAGGGTGTGTTATTCTCTATAATATATACAGGGTGTGTTATTCTCTATAATATATACAGGGTGTGTTATTCTCTATAATATATACAGGGTGTGTTATTCTCTATAATATATACAGGGTGTGTTATTCTCTATAATATATACAGGGTGTGTTATTCTCTATAATATATACAGGGTGTGTTATTCTCTATAATATATACAGGGTGTGTTATTCTCTATAATATATACAGGGTGTGTTATTCACTATAATATATACAGGGTGTGTTATTCACTATAATATATACAGGGTGTGTTATTCTCTATAATATATACAGGGTGTGTTATTCTCTATAATATATACAGGGTGTGTTATTCTCTATAATATACAGGGTGTGTTATTCACTATAATATATACAGGGTGTGTTATTCACTATAATATATACAGGGTGTGTTATTCTCTATAATATATACAGGGTTTGTTATTCTCTATAATATATACAGGATGTGTTATTCTCTATAACATGTACAGGGTATATTATTCACTATAACATATACAGGGTGTATTATTCTCTATAATATATAACGGGTATGTTTTTCTCCATAATATATACAGGGTGTGCTATTCACTATAATATATACAGGGTGTATTTTTCTCTATAATATATACAGGGTGTGTTATTCTCTATAATATATACAGGGTGTGTTATTCTCTATAATATAAACAGGGTGTGTTATTCACTGTAATATATACAGGGTTCTGTTATTCACTATAATATATACAGGGTGTGTTATTCACTGTAATATATACAGGGTGTGTTATTCTCTATAATATATACAGGGTGTGTTATTCTCTATAATATATACAGGGTGTGTTATTCACTATAATATATACAGGTGTGTTATTCTCTATAATATATACAGGGTGTGTTATTCTCTATAATATATACAGGGTGTGTTATTCTCTATAATATATACAGGGTGTGTTATTCTCTATAATATATAAAGGTTCTGTAATTCACTATAATATATGCAGGGTTTGTTATTCTCTATAATATATACAGGGTGTGTTATTCTCTATAATATATACAGGGTGTGTTATTCTCTATAATATATACAGGGTGTGTTATTATCTAATATATACAGGGTGTGTTATTCACTGTAATATATACAGGGTTTCTTATTCTCTATAATATATACAGGGTGTATTATTCTCTGTAATATATACAGGGTGTGTTATTCATTATAATATAAACAGGGTACTTTATTCACTATAATATATACAGGGTGTATTATTCTCTATAATATATACAGAGTGTGTTATTCACTATAATATATACAGGGTGTGTTATTCACTGTAATATATACAGGGTGTGTTATTCTCTATAATATATTCAGGGTGTGTTATTCTCTATAATATATACAGGGTGTGTTATTCTCTATAATATATACAGGGTGTGTTATTCTCTATAATATATACAGGGTGTGTTATTCTCTATAATATGTACAGGGTGTGTTATTCACTATAATATATACAGGGTGTGTTATTCTCTATAATATATAAAGGGTGTGTTATTCTCTATAACTTATACAGGGTGTGTTATTCTCTATAATATATACAGGTTCTGTTATTCACTATAATATATACAGGGTGTGTTATTCTCTATAATATATACAGGGTGTGTTATTCTCTATAATATATACAGGGTGTGTTATTCTCTATAATATATACAGGGTGTGTTATTCTCTATAATATATACAGGGTGTGTTATTCACTGTAATATATACAGGGTGTGTTATTCTCTATAATATATACAGGGTGTGTTATTCTCTGTAATATATACAGGGTGTGTTATTCACTGTAATATATACAGGGTGTGTTATTCACTATAATATATACAGGGTGTGTTATTCACTATAATATATACAGGGTGTGTTATTCTCTGTAATTTATACAGGGTGTGTTATTCTCTATAATACATACAGGTTGTGTTATTCTCTATAATATATACAGGGTGTGTTATTCACTATAATATATTCAGGGTGTGTTATTCTCTATAATATATACAGGGTGTGTTATTCACTATAATATATTCAGGGTGTGTTATTCTCTATAATATATACAGGGTGTGTTATTCTCTATAATATATACAGAGTGTGTTATTCTCTATAATATATACAGGGCGTGTTATTCACTGTAATATATACAGGGTGTGTTATTCTCTATAATTTATACAGTGTGTGTTATTCACTGTAATATATATAGGGCGTGTTCTTCACTGTAATATATACAGGGTGTGTTATTCTCTATAATATATACAGGGTGTGTTATTCTCTATAATATATACAGGGCGTGTTATTCACTGTAATATATACAGGTTCTGTTATTCACTATAATATATGCAGGGTGTGCTATTCACTGTAATATATACAGGGTTCTGTTATTCACTATAATATATACAGGGTGTGTTATTCACTGTAATATATAAAGGGCGTGTTATTCACTGTAATATATACAGGGTTTCTTTTTCTCTATAATATGTACAGGGTGTGTTATTCACTATAATATATACAGGGTGTATTATTCTCTGTAATATATAAAGGGTGTGTTATTCTCTATAATATATACAGGGAGTGTTATTCTCTATAATATATACAGAGTGTGTTATTCACTATAATATATACAGCGAGTGTTATTCTCTATAATATATGCAGAGTGTGTTATTCACTATAATATATACAGGGAGTGTTATTCTCTATAATATATACAGGGTGTGTTATTCTCTATAATATATGCAGAGTGTGTTATTCACTATAATATATACAGGGTGTGTTATTCACTATAATATATACAGAGTGGTTATTCACTATAATATATACAGCGAGTGTTATTCCCTATAATATATGCAGAGTGTGTTATTCACTATAATATATACAGGGTGTGTTATTCACTATAATATATACAGTGTGTGTTATTCTCTATAATATATACAGGGTGTGTTGTTCACTATAATATATACAGGGTGTGTTATTCTCTATAATATATACAGAGTGTGTTATTCACTATAATTTATACAGGGTGTGTTATTCTGTATAATATATACAGGGTGTGTTATTCACTATAATATATACAGGATGTGTTATTCTCTATAATATATACAGACTGTGCTAATCTCTATCATATATACAGGGTGTGTTATTGACTATAATATATACAGGTTGTGTTTTTCTCTATAATATATACAGGGTGTGTTATTCTCTATAATATGTACAGAGTGTGTTGTTCACTATAATATATACAGGGTGTGTTATTCTCTATAATATATACAGGGTGTGTTATTCTCTATAATATATACAGGGTGTGTTATTCTCTATAATATATACAGGGTTTGTTATTCTCTATAATATATACAGGGCGGGTTATTCGCTATAATATATACAGGGTTCTGTTATTCCCTATAATATAGACAGGGTGTGTTATTCACTATAACATATACAGGGTGTGTTATTCACTTTAATATATACAGGGTGGTTTATTCTCTATAATATATACAGCGTGTGTTATTCTCTATAATATATACAGGGTGTGTTATTCACTATAAGATACACAGGGAGAGTTAGTCTCTATAATATATATAGGGTTTGTTATTCCCTATAATATATAAAGGGTGCGTTATTCTCTATAATTTATACAGGTTCTGTTATTCACTATAATATATACAGGGTGTGTTATTCACTATAATATATTCAGGGTGTGTTATTCTCTGTAATATATTCAGGTTCTGTTATTCTCTGTAATATATACAGGTTCTTTTATTCACTCTAATACATACAGGGCGTGTTATTCACTATAATATATAAAGGTTCTGTTATTCACTATAATATATACAGGGTGTGTAATTCACTGTAATATATACAGGGTGTGTTATTCACTATAATATATACAGGGTTTCTTATTCTCTGTAATATATACAGGGTGTGCTTATTCTCTATAATATATACAGGGTGTCTTATTCTCTATAATATATACAGGGTGTGTTATTCTCTATAATATATACAGGGTGTGTTACTCACTCTAATATATACAGGGTGTGTTATTCTCTATAATATACACAGGGTGTGTTATTCTCTATAATATATACAGGGTGTGTTATTCTCTATAATATATACAGGGTGTGTTATTCACTGTAATATATACAGGGTGTGTTATTCACTGTAATATATACAGGGTTTATTATTCCCTATAATATATACAGGGTGTCTTATTCTCTATAATATATACAGGGAGTGTTATTCATTATAATATAAACTGGGTACTTTATTCACTATAATATATACAGGGTGTGTCATTCTCTATAATATATACAGGGTGTGTTATACTCTATCATATATACAGGGTGTTTTATTCTCTATAATATATACAGGGTGTGTTACTCACTCTAATATATACAGGGTGTGTTATTCTCGATAATATATACAGGGTGTGTTATTTATTAAAATATATACAGTGTGTGTTATTCACTATAATATATACAGGGTATATTATTCACTATAATATATACAGGGTGTATTATTCACTGTAATATATACAGGGTGTGTTATTCATTATAATATAAACAGGGTACTTTATTCACTATAATATATACAGGCTGTATTATTCTCTGTAATACGGGCAACACGGTGGCATAGTGGTTAGCACTGGTGCCTCACAGCGCCAGAGACCCGGGTTCGAATCTGACCTCGGGTGACTGTCTGTGTGGAGTTTGCACATTCTCCCCGTGTCTGCGTGGGTTTCCTCCGGGTGCTCCGGTTTCCTCCCACTGTCCAAAAATGTGCGGGTTAGGTTGATTTGGCTATGATAAATTGACCCTTAGTGTTAGGGGGGGATTAAATATGTGGGGTTATGGGGATAGGATGGGATATGTTAGGGGGAATTAAATACGTGGGGTTACGGGGGTCGGGTGGGATATGTGTACTGTGGGGATTAAAGCAGGGACAGGGTACTGGATTTGAATGATCAGCCATGATCGTATTGAATGGTGTTGCAGGCTCGACGGGCCGAATGGCCTACTCCTGCTCCTAGATTCTATGTTTCTATGTTTCTATATACAGAGTGTGTTATTCACTATAATATATACAGGGTGTGTTATTCACTGTAATATATACAGGGTGTGTTATTCTCTATAATATATTCAGGGTGTGTTATTCTCTATAATATATACAGGGTGTGTTATTCTCTATAATATGTACAGGGTGTGTTATTCACTGTAATATATACATGGTTTCTTAGTCTCTATCATATATACAGGGTGTGTTATTCACTGTAATATATACAGGTAGTGTTATTCTCTATAATATATTCAGGGTGTGTTATTCTCTATAATATATACAGGGTGTGTTATTCTCTATAATATGTACAGGGTGTGTTATTCACTGTAATATATACATGGTTTCTTAGTCTCTATAATATATACAGGGTGTGTTATTCTCTATAATATGTACAGGGTGTGTTATTCACTGTAATATATACATGGTTTCTTAGTCTCTATAATATATACAGGGTGTGTTATTCACTATAATATATACAGGGTGTATTTTTCTCTATAATATATACAGGGTGTTTTATTCTCTATAATATAAACAGGGTGTGTTATTCACTGTAATATATACAGGGTTCTGTTATTCACTATAATATATACAGGGCGTGTTATTCACTGTAATATATACAGGGCGTGTTATTCACTGTAATATATACAGGGCGTGTTATTCTCTATAATTTATACAGGGTGTGTTATTCACTGTAATATATACAGGTTCTGTTATTCACTATAATATATACAGGGTGTGTTATTCTCTATAATATATCCAGGGTGTGTTATTCTCTATAATATATACAGGGTGTGTTATTCTCTATAATATATAAAGGTTCTGTTATTCACTATAATATATGCAGGGTGTATTATTCTCTATAATATGTAACGGGTGTGTTTTTCGCCATAATATATACAGGGTGTGCTATTCACTATAATATATACAGGTTGTGTTATTCTCTATAGTATATAAAGGGTGTGTTATTCTCTATAACTTATACAGGGTGTGTTATTCTCTATAATATATAAAGGTTCTGTTATGCACTTTAATATATACAGGGTGTATTATTCTCTATAATATATACAGGGTGTGTTATTCTCTATAATATATACAGGGTGTGTTATTCTCTATAATATATACAGGGTGTGTTATTCTCTATAATATATACAGGGTGTGTTATTCACTGTAATATATACAGGGCGTGTTATTCTCTATAATTTATACAGGGTGTGTTATTCACTGTAATATATACAGGGCGTGTTATTCACTGTAATTTATACAGGGTGTGTTATTCTCTGTAATTTATACTGGGTGTGTTATTCACTGTAATATATACAGGGTGTGTTATTCACTATAATATATTCAGGGTGTGTTATTCTCTATAATATATACAGGGTGTGTTATTCACTATGTTATATTCAGGGTGTGTTATTCTCTATAATATATACAGGGTGTGTTATTCTCTATAATATATACAGGGCGTGTTATTCTCTATAATATATTCAGGGTGTGTTATTCTCTATAATATATACAGGGTGTGTTATTCACTGTAATATATACAGGGTGTGTTATTCACTATAATATATACAGAGTGTGTTATTCTCTATAATATATACAGGGCGTGTTATTCACTGTAATATATACAGGGTGTGTTATTCTCTATAATTTATACAGTGTGTTTTATTCACTGTAATATATATAGGGCGTGTTCTTCACTGTAATATATACAGGGTGTGTTATTCTCTATAATTTATACTGGGTGTGTTATTCACTATAATATATACAGGTTCTGTTATTCACTATAATATATGCAGGGTGTGTTATTCACTGTAATATATACAGGGTTCTGTTATTCACTATAATATATGCAGGGTGTGTTATTCACTGTAATATATACAGGGTTCTGTTATTCACTATAATATATACAGGGTGTGTTATTCACTGTAATATATACAGGGTTTCTTATTCTCTGTAATATATACAGAGTGTGTTATTCTCTATAATTTATACTGGGTGTGTTATTCACTGTAATATATACATGGTTTCTTATTCTCTATAATATATACAGGGTGTGTTATTCGCTATAATACATACAGGGTGTGTTATTCTCGATAATATATACAGGGTGTGTTATTTATTAAAATATATACAGTGTGTGTTATTCACTATAATATATACAGGGTATATTATTCACTATAATATATACAGGGTGTATTATTTTCTGTAATATATACAGGGTGTGTTATTCATTATAATATAAACAGGGTACTTTATTCACTATAATATATACAGGGTGTATTATTCTCTATAATATATACAGAGTGTGTTATTCACTATAATATATACAGGGTGTGTTATTCACTGTAATATATACAGGGTGTGTTATTCTCTATAATATATTCAGGGTGTGTTATTCTCTATAATATATACAGGGTGTGTTATTCTCTATAATATGTACAGGGTGTGTTATTCACTGTAATATATACAGGGCGTGTTACTCACTATAATATATACAGGGTGTGTCATTCACTGTAATATATACAGAGTTTCTTATTCTCTATAATATATACAGGGTGTGCTACTCACTATAATATATACAGGGTGTGTTATTCTCTATAATATATACAGGGTGTGTTATTCTCTATAATATGTACAGGGTGTGTTATTCACTATAATATATACAGGGTGTATTATTCTCTGTAATATATAAAGGGTGTGTTATTCTCTATAATATATACCGGGTGTGTTATTCACTATAATATTTACAGGGTGTGTTATTCTCTGTAATATATACAGTGACTCTTATTCACTATAACATTTACAGGACTTGTTATTCTATAATATATACAGTGTGTGTTATTCTCTATTATGTACATGGGCTGTGCTACTCTCTATAATACACAGGGTGTGCTGTTGTCTATAACATACACTTTGAGTGCAATTCTCTATAGCATACACTGGGTGTGCTCTTGTCTATAGTATGCAGAGGTGTACTGTTGCCTGTAACATATACAGGTTGTGGTATTCACTATAATATGGTGTGCTACTGTCTATAATATACACAGATGTGATAATATCTATGAAACACAGGGGCCCAAATTTTGCGGTCAGTGGCGAATGATTGGTACTACATGTTCTTTACAGTTCATTACACTTACACTTGCCCACAAACTCTCTGTGGGCTTTTGCACTGGAATTTGAGGTAATTAGAAATCCGAAACAGCGCGGCACCCTCTACAGGGGATCTGGGCCCTACGTGAACAGGGCCAGCAACAGCGTATCTCCTTAACCAATAAGATTGAAGATTCCTTACCGAGGCGCGCAGAATCTGAACCAGGAAGTGTAAGGTAGAATAGTTCCAAATCATGTACAGAAAGAGAGGGAAAGAAAGATGGGATTAAGAGAGCGAGATAAAAAAGACAGAAAGAAAAAGTAAAAAAAATTATTTTTATTTTTTAATTTTTAAAAATCTCCAACAATAATTAAAATCTGAAGGACTGAGACTTCATGATTGTAAAAGGTAATTTTCAGTGCCAGTTTGGCAGTAATTACGATTCATCACGCTTTAAAAATTACTTTCACTTGAATGGGCAAGCCCTAACTTTTTCTGGCGAGTTTAGTGAGTCTCTATCACGTAAGTACAGTAACTTCACGCCATTCCATGTGTTTCAATTGCGAATTTCTGGGCGAGATACCGCTATAGCGAAGCTTCTGGAGGAGTAGGGCAACTCAGGCAGCAACTCCTTGATTTCCAAGTTTAACTGAGCATGCGCGGTCGCTGGAAGTTGCTGTCCAATTTACACTTTATTAACCGTGAGCGCTGATAGCCTCACTGTTATTTTAACTGCAAAATCCGGGCCATGGTGTGCTTTTGTCTATAATACACAGGATGTGCTATTCTCTATAATACACACTGTTTGCTATTGTCTCGAACATATAGAGGGCGTGCTACCGTCTATTATATATAGGGTGTGCTAGTATCTATGATATACACAGCCTGCACTATTCTCTACAATATACAGAGAATGTGCAATTGTCTATTATACACAGGGTGTTCTATTCGCTATAATATACACAGAGTATGCTATTGTCTATAATATACACAGCCTGCGCTATTCTCTACAACATACAGAGAATGTACAATTGTCTGTTATGCACAGGGTGTTCTATTCTCTGTAATATACACAGGGTGTGCTAGTGTCCATAATATACAAGGTGTGTTATTCTCTATAATTAATGGGTCAACCTTTTTTCCTCATTCTATCCTTTCTTATGTTCTTTGTTCTGTCACACCCTTAATGAACACCAGGTGCACTGTTGTGAAACGAGCCTTGTTTACCCTGACTGGAAGGGACATTATTAGTTGGAATCAAGGGTTCTCATGACCCTCTGGGAGCCATGGTAACCTATTTCAAAGTCACTTGGTGGGAGAAGGTTAAGCAGATGAGTTCTCTGCTCTGTGCAGAAAGGAACTCAACCAATACATCCCCACTGGATCCATAGCCACGCTAATTGGAGTAATTTGCTCGACTAAGTAGGGTATTCAGTTAACAAGGTTACGTGTCATGACAACCGGCCATTCATAAATGCGCAGATTGGTTGTCCCTCTGCAGTAAATGTCAATCGGATACAAAGTCCAATTGATCCCAGCTATCTTAAAGCTAGGTCTGTAGCGTTCACCCTCTCACTTTCAAAGGGTTTATGCATTAGCTTCATATACTCTCTTCTGTTGATTAGTGTCAGGTGGCCTGCGGGGGTGGCGGGGGGGGGGGGTGGGGGCAGGGAAGAAAGCTTTCCTTTTTTTGTTTTTCCATTTTCTTTCCCTTCCCCTAATTAGACGCTGACTCCTTGCTGGGTTATGGTTCCATGGGCACCTCCGGCAATGAATGGCCCACTCTCCACCTGTAAACCTGAGCAATGAGTATCAATGGGCTAGTTGACTGTCGAAGGCCAAGCCCAACCCGTCTCACCTAAACGTCTGAGCCACTTCCTAGTGAGGTCTGTGTAAGTGTTCCTCTGGAGCTTGTATCTGGCCAGCAGGTACTGGGAAAGGAAGAAAAGCTTTCCAAACCTCAATGGGAGACGTCGAAAGCAGATATGTATTGGTGTCATTTTAATGAAAAGAAAGACTTGCATTTATATAGCGTTTTGCACAACCTCAGGACCTCCCAAAGTGCTTTACCAATGAAGTGTGGTCACTGTGGTAATGTCGGAAAAGCAGCAGCCAATTTGCACACAGCAATGAGGTAAATGACCAGATCATCTGTTTTAGTGATGTTGGTTAAGAGGTAAATATTGGCCAGGACAACAGGGAGCACTCCCCTGCTCTTCTTTGAGTAGTGCCATGAGAACTTTTACATCTACCTGAGTGGGCAGACGGGGCCTGGGTTTAACGTCTCATCTGAAAGACGGCACCTCCGACAGTGCAGCACTTCCTCAGTACTGCAGTGAAGTGCCAGTCAAGATTATATGCTCAAGTCCCTGGAGTGGCACGATTTTGAAAAGTGTAGATGACCAGAGAAACATTGGTGTCCAGATACACAAATCCTTAAAGGTGGTAGAGCAAGTTGATAAGGTGGTTAAAAAAGCAGTTGTGTTACTTGGGTTTATAAATTGAGGAATAGAATATAAAAGCAAAGAGATAATGCTAGAACTTGATAAATCACTGGTTAGGCCTCAGCTGGAGTATTGTGGACAATTCTGGGCACCACACTTCAGGAAAGATGTAAATGCCTTAGAAAGGGTGCAGAGGAGGTTCACCGGGATGTTACCAGGGATGAGGGACTTCAGTTATGAGGAGAGGTTGGAAATGTTAGGACTGTTCTCCTTGGAACAGAGAAAGTTAAGAGGTGACCTAATAGAGGTTTTCAAGATGATGAGAGGTTTTGATAGAGTAGATAGAGAAAAACTATTCCCTCTAGCGAGTGGGTCAATAACCAGAGCTCATAGATTTAAAATCATTGGCAAAAGATCTAGAGGGGAGATGAGGAGAAATGTTTTCACTCAGAGAGTTGTAAGAATCTGGAACGCTCGACCTGAACAGGTGGTGGAAGCTGATTCCATCAATAATTTTAAAAGGGAGTTGGACGGGTCCTTGAGGATGAGGAACTTACAGGGTTACAGGACAGAAAGTGAGGATTGTGGGACTAAGCACAACTGCTCTTTCAAAGAGCCAGCGCAGGCACGATGGGCCGAATGGCCTCCTTCTGTGCTGTAAGTCTCTCTGATTCTATGAGTAGGACTTGAACCCACAACCTGCCGACTACAAAGGCATTAACACTGTATCTAGTGTCCTTGTTACAACCTGCTTGATGCTCAGGGTTCAATAAATTTTCTTTCACCCAATATTGCGGGACATCCAGGAAGAATAAAATCCAGATATATTCAAGCTGTTCCCACCGCTGCAAGACTATTCGGAAAAGAAGTTAGCCCCATCAGCATGGAGAGGTGTGGCACTGAAATAAAGGCATCCCCTCTACCAGTGCAATGCCAAGGTCACACAATGGCTGATCGAACAATTTTATAAATACATTTTTTCCCCCAAGTTTTCCCCCACTCAATATCTACGCATGGGTCTTTTTACAAAGGGGTCTCTTCATAGTGATTAATAGTGGGAACCCCTACTGATTCCTAGTCCACCTTCACTGCAAGTCAAGGGGAATTAATACACCCTATGTATAGTATATCTTCTTCTTCTTAGGCAGTCCCTCGGAACCGAGGATGACTTGCTTCCACATTAAAAATGAGTTCTCAGGTGACTGATAATGTATATCTATTTGGTTATGAATAGCATAATACTCACCAGG
Source organism: Squalus acanthias (assembly GCA_030390025.1). Classification (NCBI taxonomy): domain Eukaryota; kingdom Metazoa; phylum Chordata; class Chondrichthyes; order Squaliformes; family Squalidae; genus Squalus; species Squalus acanthias. The sequence continues at coordinate 131,438,961 of CM059433.1, forward strand.
CAACTCTGTTGGACACACCTAGCTTGTATAAATGGAGGACCTAAAAGAAGGAAATCAGCTGTGGCACAGTGGGTAACAATGTGCCTCTGACGCAGAAAGTTGTGGGTTCAGAGCCCCATTCCAGGCACCAGAGCACATAATCCAGGTCGATGCTTCAGTGCAGTCCTGAGGGAGTGCTGTGCGGTGCTGTGCTGTGGATGAAATGTTGAACCAAGGCCCTATCTGCCCTCTCATTTTAATTTCTCAAAGTCCATAGTTATCTTGGATATCAACTCGACCCTTTATCTGTGCTGAATTGTTATCTTGCAAGCAATTTAGCAAGGTGTGACCACCCCTTTAATAACATAAAATGTGAATAAAAATGAGGCAAAAAAAAATTTCAGTTGGATTTCAGTTTTTCTAAAGCTGACGGATATTCTGGATGCACTGGATGAGCAGGAATGACGCTGAATAATAGAAGGAGACTCATTCATAAAATACTACGCAGTGGGAATTTCTGCATGTAATGCAAATTGATTACTCAGAGCTCATTTCCTTTTAGCTGTTTGCATTGGTGAGTAGCCGGTGAGCGATACGGATGGGACAGGTGGGTGAGGCAGGGGTGAGGGGTGGTTGGATGGGATCAGCTGTGACACCATCCTGATTAAGTCTACAGTCTGTTTACACAGGTGGGCTGTAACAACACACGACTCGGATCAGACGTCAGCTCAAGAGCATCAGGAGCCTGGTGAGATGCAGTCATCGGTGAGCCCTGCTCTTCTATGCAGCCATTCAGCGAGTTGTGAAGAGGACGTTGTTCAGGTGTCAGCCATGCCTCAGTGGGTAGCACTCTTGACTCTGAATCAGAAGGTTGTGAGTTCATAATCCTGCTCCAGAGCATGTAATCCAGGCCGATATTCCCACTTCCGTACTGAGGGAGTGCTGCCTTGTCAGAGGTGCTGACTTTTGGATGAGCCGTTAGACCGCGGCCCCGTGTTCACTCTCAGGTGGGCATAAACGATCCCATGGCGTTACTTTGAAAGAGCAGGTGAGTTCTCCCTGGTGCCCGAGCCAATTCTGCCAATGCTCTTGTTCCTGACCACTAACCAGTCGGACTTTTTTTTAATACAATAGCAAAATACTTTTTTTTAACGTGTGTGTTATGGAAAGAAAAGACATTCCTGGGAAGACTAGAACCAAGGAATGGGAATCAGAAAGCTTCTGACTAAAAGCGCTTTGCAAGAATAAAATGAAAACATGGGAATAAAAAGATGAATTAAGGGGTTCCTAATCATGTGACTTTTTTCCCCGGTCGCTATCAGTGCGACTGTATTTGAGGTGCAGAGGCTGGAGTAAAACTCAAATTAAAGTTATTTTGAGTAAAACACTTGCGGTTAGTTCCTCTGCTCTAAGCTACACTAAGTGAAGGTGGGCCCCAGCTCAGGGTGGGGTGATGGCGTATGCCTGACGGTCATAGCTAAGCTCGTAAATAACTGAGCAATGCTACAGCCAACGTAATGGAAATTTTCATCTCTTGATAATTACAAGAACTCCTGAGCAGAGGCTCGGCCTGCAGGGTATCAGTCACGCCCTTACCCTCTAAAGGCCTTGAGCGTGTGACACTCGGGCAGAGACTGGGTGGCCCAGAAATTCGGCCGTGCGGCGCCCATTTTCTCGGGCTTCTAAACGGCCTCCTAAGCCTCCAATATGGCGGGCAGGAAGCGCACGTGCACGCTCATTATGGGCCGGAAATCCGCCGCCCGCCATATTGATAAAGGCCAAAAAAATCAGCGTGCAGTGCCCTCGCCGCCAACAGGCATTCGGCCCCTTATTTGCACGTACAAAATAAAAGGGCCTAATGCCTGTTTGAGGCCCCCATTGCGGGGTTAGTTTGCCCTGAGGCAGTAGCAAAGCCTACATGCGGCTAGCAAGAGATCCTTAAAGAGACTGCCTGTTAGGCCACAACCTGGTGGGAGGAGGCTTGTGTGGAGCATAAACGCCGGCATAGACCATTTGGGCTGAATGGCCTGTTTCTGTGCTGTAGATTCTATGTAACAATGTAACCGACAAGGTAAGTTTTTAAAAGATACTTACCTAAATACGAGCCGGGAGCAGCAGGAGTTCTCCCCGTGACCCCACATTCAAAGGCCGCTTCCGGACTCTTATTCCCTTCCCCCAACCCACTCCCGGATCAGCACCGCTACCTCCCAATCTAATCACCCCCCTTTAAGAACATAAGAAATAGGAGCAGGAGTAGGCCACTCGGCCCCTCGAGCCTGCTCCGCCATTCAATAATATCATGGCTGATCTGATCTTGGCCTCAACTCCACTTCCCTGCCCGCTCCCCATAACCCTTGACTCCCCTATAGTTCAAAAATCTGTCTATCTCCACCTTAAATATAACCAATGGCCCGGATGGGGATCGAATCCGCGAGCCTTGGCGTTATTAGCACCACGCTCTAATCAACTGAGCTAACCGGCCTTTACCAGATGCTCCCCCTCCCCATTTACCTGCTGCGCCCGCAGCCGCCCGATCTTCCGTCACACTTTGCCAGCGAGCTGCCTGTTGTGCTCCACTACCAACTCACCGAGCTCGATGGTAGTGAGGCCCGGGGCCAATAACGGGGCAGCCTCGGGCCTCACCATTCAGACACGGGCGTTGTTCCAGAAATTGGCACGCCAAAAATTCTAGGCCTATGATCCCAGAAGTTCATATAACTGATGGACTTAAATCCACCTATCCTCTCCCCCACATTGACCCACTCACCTGTCGTCGGGACACGAGGGCTGATTGCTCAGTCAGGTGCTCCCAGTGAGGAGTGGCGCTCGCCGGGCGAACTGCTTGGGAGATTCCACAGCCCCTGATTTTCCATCCATTCGAATCAAACTTCATGGTCAGCTCTCCCTGTGAGGGTCGCTCCTCACCAGGAGCAGTCGTTCAGGGGAATCGGTCCTACGCTATCCTTACCATCGGTTTGACACCGGGGCTGGCAGCGCTCTCTTTGAGGTGGAAGGTCGGAGTTTCGAGCCACCGTGGCACCAGCATTATCTTCATTTCCAAGTCACATCTTGGCCCCCCACCCCTAAAAACAAAGAACTTGCATTTATATAGCGCCTTTCACGACCTCAGGACATCCCAAAGCACTTTTGCAGCCAATGAAGTACTTTTTGAAGTATTGTCACTGTTGTAATGTAGGGAAACGCGGCAGCCAATTTGCGCACAGCTCTAATTTTGAACTCCCTCACTAGTAGAAGCATCTTCTCTACGTCTACCCTATCCAACCGTTCCATAATTTTAAAGACCTCTATCAGGTCACCCCTCAGCCTCCTTTGTTTATTTTGGTTAAAGTTTGGGGACATGGCAAAGTGCCCCGTCTGTCCCTCTGCTCTCACCACCGCCTCACCCAGTGTGCTTCCCAGGGGTCAGCCTCTCCAACCTCCTGTCCAACGCTCTCACCCCCTCCAACATCCACAGGTCCTACACACAGCAAAGAGATAATGGAGTGGGACTTAGAGCCCACCACCTTCTGACACAGAGGCAAGAGTGCTAACCACGGAGCCATCGCTCCTCAGCCACCTTTCCCCCTTCAAGCACCTCACCTCTTCCATCTCACACACCTCTCATTTGAAGTCCCTGTCATTTGCTGCGACTCAGCCCCATGCTGACAAGCTCGCCAAGATGTCCTCCCTTCACTCTTCCCTTAGCACCTGCATCGAGCGACTCCTCATCCTCAGTTATCTCAGTTTTCACCTCGGTTCCCCTAGTTGTCTCTCCACCTGCCTGCCCTCCCTCCATTTCATCTTCATGTAAGCCCCCCATCCGATATCCTTGGCCACTCTCTTGACAATGCCATACCTCATGGCTTCTCCACACCCACTGTCTCAATCTCGGATAGAGCCACTCCCTCTTTTCCCTTCTTAATTCCATCGCCAAGCCTCCGACAATCCCACTAAACATCATCATCTGCTCTTGAGAAAATCTCTCTCCCCAAGATCTTCACAATCTAACTCTCAGCCCCCACCTCAAAAACCCCACTCTCAACCTTTCATCCCTCACCAATTGCCACCCCATCTCTAACTTCCTTTTCCTCTGTAAGTGTAGTTGTTTCCTGGTTCCATGCCTTTCTCTGCAGTAACTCCCTATTCAAATCCCTCTGGTCCAGCTTTCACCCTTCTCAATACACCAAAATGGGCCAAACCAAAGTGATAAAGACATCAACTGAGATTCTTGTCCCAGAGAATAGTGGACCTCTGGAATAGGCTGCGGTCTCGTGCGGTGGATGCCGATTTGCTGAATTCCTTTAAGCGAGAGCTGGACCTGTTTCTGGCTGGGGCGGAGATCACCTCTTACAGAAGGTAGGTACTGTAAGGAATTATCAGGGCCAGAGTGAACTCCTGGACTAGTTTCCATCGCCTAAGGGGGTCGGGGAGGAATTGGCCTGCATTTTTTATCTGTTTTGTCGCCTCTCCCAGGATATCACATGGTTTTGGGTGAGGTGGGGAATGTATATATTGAGGTGGGGAATGCACAAGGCATCACAATTGTATGGGACGACGCCATCCTCCTGCAACGCCGCTCCTCCATTGTCCAGTTCCATCGGCCTGTCCTTACATGGTTCCACTCCTACCTGTCCAAACATCTCCAGCATCTCTTCCCACCACTGGTCTCCCGGCGTCTCGCCTTCCCACGGCCAATTGGAAAGCGATTGGATGAACAAGAATGTTCAAAGAGAATTTAAAAAAAACAAACTTTTTTAATTTTTATTCGTTCATGGAATGTGGGAATCACTGGCAAGGCCGGCATTTATTGCCCATCCCTAATTGCCCTTGAGAAGGTGGAGGTGAGACGTCTTCTTGAACTACAGAGGGCAGTTAAGAGTCAACCACATTGCTGTGGGTCTGAAGTCACATATAGGCCAGACGGCAGATTTCCTTCCCTAAAGGACATTAGTGAACCAGATGGGATTTTACGACAATCCGATAGTTTCATGGTCACCATTACTGATACTAGCTTTTCATTCCAGATTTATTTAATTAACTGAATTTAAATTCCCCAGCTGCCATGGTGGGACTCATGTCTCTGGATCATTAGTCCAGGCCTCTGGATTACTAGTCCAATAACATCGAACCGTCATCTCCATAGTCCTCCTTGGATCTATCCTTGGCGCCCCCTGCTCTTCCTCATTGACGTTCTGGCCTACAGCAACATCATCCGCAAACTCAGGGTCGATGACATATCGATGACGCTTAGCCCTCTGCTTCTCTTTCTTGGCCTCTTCATTGCTCGTCTGACATCCAAGGAAAAATTATCTGGGGGGCTCGAAACCGGCCCAAAATTGGACCTGGGGCCCTCATCCACATTTTATAGGTGAGATGCTGGAGTCCGTCACTTCTCCACAAGCAGCTCGCGTAATTTACTGAAATGAATGTCGGGCCATTTGCCTCTGCATTGGTCGCCCAAAGGTAAGTCATGAAGGGGGGGCGGAGGGGGTTCGAGAGGGCAATGGGGGGGGGGGCGCAGAATCGCAGGGACTGTGGAGTCAGGGGAAGCGCTCATCATCGTGTAAATCGTGGTCTCACACCGGGGCTGGTGCACGTTCACCTTTAGCTGGTGCAGCGCCTGATCTCAGTATGGAGAGTGGCAGGAGGGCTTATCATTGGGCCCACTGTCCCCGTGGTTGGAAAAGGAGAAGATTGGCCAGGATCAGGCTGGGGCTGCACTGACCCCCCCCACCCCCCCGCCCCTTGGTTGAGTGGCCCGTCGACGCTTGCTGCCGAGGCTCGCACGTGAGGAAGGGCCCTTCGGCCGACGCCCACCTAGCTCGATGCTTTCAGGGGAGGAAAAAAAAGGAAAAAGAAGTATTGGGGCGCAAAGGCAGCCCTCCAGCCGCTGGGCTGTGTAGAAGTTCTCTAAAAGTTCAGACAATCCCCGGGCTCTGTCTGTTTGTCGGTGGGTGTTCTACTTGTAGAAGGAATTCTAGTAATGCCAGGCTCGAACTGATTTGCAGTAACAAGTCGCTCCTTATCAGGGTGAAAAGGGTCTTGTCTTCATCTCCTGTGAGCACTGTGATTACAGTGAGATGGTCCAGAGATTGGGATAAGATCCCCCCCAGAAAACAAAATAGTCTTCATTATAAGGAGCAGCAAACTATGCTCAGTACATACTTGGCCATAGATAGGCAGCAGGGCCTGGTATTTTCTTGTGAAACAAACAAAAAAAATCTTTGGACCATGGTTTTTCAATCTATTTTTAAACTCTTCCAGCAGTCAAACACTTGAGGAGGTCCCATCAGTAAATGTACTGTCCAGTACAGGATTCAGCCTCATTGACCAGGAAAGGACTCCCGGGGTGCACAGCCAGCTGCTCTCAGCACCCGGGGTGATGGTAGGGGGTGTTGCAGTTGACCTCAGTATCTCTAAGCTGGGGACAGTGGAGGTGGGAATGAAAAACATCACAGGAGTAGGCCATTCAGCCCCTCGAGCCTGTTCCGTGCCATTCAATTAGATTATGGCTGATCTGCTCCTCAACTCCATTTAGCTGCCTTGGTTCCATATCTCTCGTAACCAAGGGCACCTTCGCTGTCCAGTGATCTCCCAGCTGGGAGGTGAGCATGTCGGCTGAGAGTGGTATTGGCCTCCGCTGTGATGACATCCCCCCCCCAAGATTGAATAGCCCGACGACATTCACTGTTGACGCGTGAAGAATGGAGCACGTCAGCCTTAGATGAACGTGATGACTGGACCATGCTTGCACAATGCCCAGCTTTCCCCTACCCGAGGGAAGAACAAGCTTACCTTGCTATAGCGCCTTTCATGGCCTCAAGATGTCCCAAAGCGCTTTACAGCCAATGAATTACTACTGAAGTGTAGTCACTGTCGTAATGTAGGAAACGCGGCAGCCAATTTGCGCACAGCAAGCTCCCACAAACAGCAATGTGATAATGACCAGATTATGTTTTAGTGATGTTGGTTGAAGGATAAATATTGGCCCAGGACACCGGTGAGAACTCCCCTGCTCTTCTTTGAAATACTGTCAGGGGACCTTTTACGCCCACCTGAGAGAGCAGATGGGACCTCGGTTTAATGTCGCATCCGAAAGACGGCACCTCAGTATCGTACTGAAGTCTCAACCTAGATTATGTAATAAAAACAGAAGTATGCTGGAAACACTCAGCCTGTTAGAGCCAGGCCTTCAAGGGCAAAATCAGGAAGCACTTTTTCACACAAATTTGTAGTAGAAATTTGGAACTCTCTCCACAAAAGGCTGTGGATGCCAGGGGACAGTAGGAGCTTTTGAGACTGAGGATCGATAGATTTTTGTTAGATAAGCAGACATGGAGCAAAGGCGGGTACATGGAGCTGATGTGCAGGTCATTCATGATCTAATTGAATGGTGGAGCAGGCCCGAGGGGATGAAGGGCCTCCTCCTGTTCCTAATGTTGCTATGTTCCTACCTAAGCTCAAAATGAGCCCTCCTACAAACCCTTCCCCCTCCCTGAATTCTCATTTCGTTGAACTCCAGACTTACCTCACTTTCTCCTATCCCATTTTTTCCATGGGCAACATAGGAATTACTGGATGAAGAAAGACCACGGTCCATCGAGTTCACCTTCTACCATCCTGGTATGATCATACAATGATAATGGAGCTGTTGACTAACCATAGCAATCAATCTCTATCAATTAGTCTACAACAGACCCAGACATGAGATGGGGAAAACCCCCAGTGGTGGAGAGCTTTGAGAACCAGAGGGCCAAAGTCACCTGTTGCTCCCGAGCACGCTACACTCACCACACGTCATGTCTCAAATTACTCAAATACTGTATCCCAAAGTATTATTTTCTGAAAGAAAACGATCTAATTTGCATTTGAATGAATCAACACTGTCTGTTTCCACTGCCTCCCGAGGGAGTCTGTTCCATAGATTGGCCACTCGCTCACTGAAATAGTGGGCCAAAAATTCGGCCCTTGCCGGGTGAGTACGCATTGTGTACTCACCCGTAAGGCGTCCTGAAGTGCCGGTTTCCTGCATGCACTGCGCATGCGCGGGAAACCGGAACTTCCGGTCTGGTGAAGGGGGCGGTTCAGAGGTGAACCGCGTTCGCGGTAGAGGCTGCGCGCACGCAGCAAACTTAGGGTTTTTTTCGGGTTTCTACGGGAGGGTAAGTATTGAAGAACCTGCGCTTTTAAAAATGAGGCGCAGGACCCGTTTTCAACAAGGTAAGTGGTTAATTAATTATAATTTAAAAAAATTTCAACAGGTTTATCTTTTTTAGATACTTTAAAGAAAGGTAAGTTTATTTTTAGCACTGTTAAAAAGTATTTTAATTTTTTCAAAAATTTAAATTTTTGTTTAAAGTAGTTAATTTATTTAACTTATAGTTATTTTATAAATGTGATGGTTCTTTAAAAAATTTATTTTAAGTTTAGCTGTTCTTTTGGGGCCGATTTCAATTCATAGATTTGATAGGTCTCCTGTCAAATCTATGAATGAAAGATGGTCTGCTGCCATTGGCTCTCCATGGCCCACGTGATCCCAGGGGACACATCGCACTAACTACGCCCCTGGGACACGCAAGCACTGCGCGCCGGCTCTTGGAGCAGGCCCAGGAGCTGAAGTTCCCGTAGGCCCAGAGGTCAACGGCAGGCGCGGTAGGTAAGTGCGCGCGCGATCCTTACCCCCGCGGCAAGCCGGAGAGGCGAATTTCAGGGCCAATATTGCCACAGATTAGTTTTGAACTTACTTCCCTTCAAGTGCAGGTCATGTGCTCTGGTTCTACTGTCCTGGACAAGGTGACAAAGTTTGTCATGGTCCACATTATCTAGTCCCTTTATAATTCTAAAACCAGCAATCATCACCTCTCAACCTTCTCTTTTCCAGTGAGAACATGTACAACTTACGTAATCACTCCTCATAATCCAATCCCTCCATCCCCTCAATCAGTCTGCTTGCTCTCTACTGTATTTGTTCAATAGCTGCAATATCCTTGGGGGAATGAGGTGCGCTCCTGTTTTAAGTGTTGCTGTTGGTTGAGAGATAAATTTTGGCCAGGACACTGGAAGAATTCCCCTGCTTTTTCATGGGATCTTTAACATCCACCCGTTTCATCTGAAAGACGGCACCTCCATGACAGTGCAGCACTCCCTCAGTACTGCACTGGAGTGTCAGCCTGGATTATGTGCTCAAGTCCCGTGGAGCGTGGCTTGAACCCATGACCTTCTGTCTCAGAGGCGCGTGCGCTACGCACTGAGCCAAGGTTGACACTTGTTATAAAACTCCGCACCAGTTCCGTCAGCCTGATCAGCTCCACCCCCCTCCGCCCAGCCGCCCCCACCACCTTGAAGCAGCAGGGTACCACATTGAGTTCCCTCCCTGTTGGCAGGGCCTTGTTGCCCCACTGTAGGGGTGAACCCTGCACCCCGTTGATTTAAATGATCCTGGTCCCAGGATTCATCCCTGCAATAGCACAGTGTGATTTCCACATCCAAAACCCTCAGTCTTGCAGGCTTTGAAAGTCTGAGTCTGGCGTGAACTCACCCCTGCTGTTTGAGTTACTGCGGCACAGGGGCAGCAGGTGCATGGGAACACCCTCACCTCCTCGATCCCTTCCAAGTCACACACACCATCCTGACTTGGAAATATATCGCTGGGTCTTCATCGGCGCTGGGTCAAAATTCTGGAACTCCCTACCCAACAGTACCTTCACCACACAGACTGCAGCGGTTCAAGTAGGCGGCTCACCACCACCTTCTCAAGGGCAACTAGAGATGGCCAACAAATGCTGGCCTTGCCAGCGACACCCACATCCCGAGAATGAATTTCTCTGGGCTCGGCCATTTACGACTAGGATGAGGAGACATTTCCATTCAGAGGGTTGTCAATCTTTGGAATTCTCTGCTCCAGAGGGCTGTGGATGCTCAGTCGTAGAGTATATTCAAGACTGAGATAGATTTTTGGACACTTAGGGAATCAATAGTTATGGGGAAAGGGCAGGAAAGTGGAGTTGAGGTAGAAGATCAGCCATGACCTTATTGAATGGCGGAGCAGGCTCGAAGGGCCGTATGGCCTACTCCCGCTCTATTTCTTATTTTCTTATGTTCTTAACAATCCTCTCTCCTACCTTGATGGCATCCTGTACTCTGAGCCTCGGCCGTTCACTTGGGTTTATCAATAAAGGGAGAGTTGGCAGCTATTTTTCCATGGAGGGCATGATAGCTGAGCCCAATTCTCATGCGCAATAGCCACTCGCATGCACACACACGCACATGTAATAGCACATCACGGTAAGCAGTGCTCAAGGCCTGAAACCCTGTGTGAGTTTTCCCCCTCCGTAACTCAGGAACACTGAGGGCGTTGAGTGATTTTAGGAGGCGTATGTGGAGATTTTTTTACCTCTTTTAACCACATTTGCAGCCAAGCATCATTCCTCACTGTTTAAAAAAACATCAAAATTGACTCGGAGCAGATTCTTGATAATGGATTAATCCTATGACCGAAGATGTTAGTCAGCAGTGCCGTAGTTTACATAGGAACAGGCAGGTTCATGGGGAGAAAGAGCGTATTTCCAACTCTGCCTTTTGGTCTCCTCCCTCCTTCAAAAATACTACAGGAGGGTTCCAGTGGGAGGTTCAGTGAGAGAGATTCTGAGACACCGTCTGTTTGTGAGAGGGTGTGTGTGAGTGAGTGTGTATGATTGTGTGTGTGTGGAAGATTGTGTGTGTGTGTATGGAAGATTGTGTGTGTGTGTGTGTATGGAAGATTGTGTGTGTGTGTGTGTATGGAAGATTGTGTGTGTGTGTGTGTGTATGGAAGATTGTGTGTGTGTGTGTATGGAAGATTGTGTGTGTGTGTGTGTGGAAGATTGTGTGTGTGTGTGTGTGGAAGATTGTATGTGTGTGTGTGTGGAAGATTGTGTGTGTGTGTATGTATGGAAGATTATGTGTGTGTGTGTGTGTGTGGAAGATTGTGTGTGTGTGTGTGTGTATGGAAGATTATGTGTGTGTGTATCAAAGATTGTGTGTGTGTGTGTGTATGGAAGATTGTGTGTGTGTGTGTGTATGGAAGATTGTGTGTGTGTATGTATGGAAGATTGTGTGTGTGTGTATAGAAGATTGTGTGTGTGCGTGTGTGTATGAATAGATTGTGTGTGTGTGTGTGTGTATGGAAGATTGTGTGTGTTTGTGTGTATGGAAGATTGTGTGTGTGTGTGTATGGAAGATTGTGTGTGTGTGTGTGTGGAAGATTGTGTGTGTGTGTGTATGGAAGATTGTGTGTGTGTGTATGGAAGATTGTGTGTGTGTGTGTGTGGAAGATTGTGTGTGTGTGTGTATGGAAGATTGTGTGTGTGTGTGTGTATGAATAGATTGTGTGTGTGTGTGTGTATGGAAGATTGTGTGTGTTTGTGTGTATGGAAGATTGTGTGTGTGTGTGTATGGAAGATTGTGTGTGTGTGTGTGTATGGAAGATTGTGTGTGTGTGTATGTATGGAAGATTGTGTGTGTGTGTATGTATGGAAGATTGTGTGTGTGTGTGTGTGTGTGGAAGATTGTGTGTGTTTGTGTGTATGGAAGATTGTGTGTGTGAGTGTGTATGGAAGATTGTGTGTGTGTGTGTATGGAAGATTGTGTGTGTGTGTGTGTGGAAGATTGTGTGTGTGTGTGTATGGAAGATTGTGTGTGTGTGTGTGTATGAAAGATTGTGTGTGTGTGTGTGTGTGTATGGAAGATTGTGTGTGTTCGTGTGTATGGAAGATTGTGTGTGTGTGTGTGTATGGAAGATTGTGTGTGTGCGTGTGTATGGAAGATTGTGTGTGTGTGTATGTATGGAAGATTGTGTGTGTGTGTGTGTGGAAGATTGTGTGTGTTTGTGTGTATGGAAGATTGTGTGTGTGAGTGTGTATGGAAGATTGTGTGTGTGTGTATGGAAGATTGTGTGTGTGTGTGTGTGTGGAAGATTGTGTGTGTGTGTGTGTATGGAAGATTGTGTGTGTGTGTATATGGAAGATTGTGTGTGTGTGTGTGTATGGAAGATTGTGTGTGTGTGTGTGTATGGAAGATTGTGTGTGTGTGTATGGAAGATGTGTGTGTGTGTGTATGGAAGATTGTGTGTGTGTGTGAGTATGGAAGATTGTGTGTGTGTGTGTGTATGGAAGATTGTGTGTGTTTGTGTGTATGGAAGATTGTGTGTGTGTGTGTGTATGGAAGATTGTGTGTGTGTGTGTGTGTATGGAAGATTGTGTGTATGTGTATGTATGGAAGATTGTGTGTGTGTATGTATGGAAGATTGTGTGTGTGTGTGTGTGTGTGTATGGAAGATTGTGTGTGTTTGTGTGTATGGAAGATTGTGTGTGTGAGTGTGTATGGAAGATTGTGTGTGTGTGTGTATGGAAGATTGTGTGTGTGTGTGTATGGAAGATTGTGTGTGTGTGTGTGGAAGATTGTGTGTGTGTGTGTGTATGGAAGATTGTGTGTGTGTGTGTATGGAAGATTGTGTGTGTGTGTGTATGGAAGATTGTGTGTGTGTGTGTATGGAAGATTGTGTGTGTGTGTGTATGGAAGATTGTGTGTGTGTGTGTATGGAAGATTGTGTGTGTGTGTGTATGGAAGATTGTGTGTGTGTGTATGGAAGATGTGTGTGTGTGTATGGAAGATTGTGTGTGTGTGTGTGTGTGTATGGAAGATTGTGTGTGTGTGTGTGTATGGAAGATTGTGTGTGTATGGAAGATTGTGTGTGTGTGTGTGTATGGAAGATTGTGTGTGTGTCTGTGTGTGGAAGATTGTGTGTGTGTGTGTATGGAAGATTGTGTGTGTGTATGTGTGTGTGTATGGAAGATTGTGTGTGTGTGTGTATTGAAGATTGTGTGTGTGTGTGTGTGTATGGAAGATTGTGTGTGTGTGTGTGTATGGAAGATTGTGTGTGTGTGTGTGTGTATGGAAGATTGTGTGTGTTTGTGTGTATGGAAGATTGTGTGTGTGAGTGTGTGTGGAAGATTGTGTGTGTGTGTGTGTATGGAAGATTGTGTGTGTGTGTGTATGGAAGATTGTGTGTGTGTGTGTATGGAAGATTGTGTGTGTGTGTGTATGGAAGATTGTGTGTGTGTGTATGGAAGATGTGTGTGTGTGTATGGAAGATTGTGTGTGTGTGTATGGAAGATTGTGTGTGTGTGTGTGTGTATGGAAGATTGTGTGTGTGTGTGTGTATGGAAGATTGTGTGTGTGTGTGTATGGAAGATTGTGTGTGTGTCTGTGTGTGAAAGATTGTGTGTGTGTGTGTATGGAAGATTGTGTGTGTGTGTGTGTATGGAAGATTGTGTGTGTGTGTGTGTATGGAAGATTGTGTGTGTGTGTGTATGGAAGATTGTGTGTGTGTGTGTATGGAAGATTGTGTGTGTGTGTGTATGGAAGATTGTGGGCTGGATTTTGATACTGGGGCGGGTTGGGGTCGTGTCATCCGCATTTCGCATTATCCACCCGTCTGCAATTGGATGTGGGAGATTGATGCAATTTTCACCTAATTGGGCAATTGAGTTCCAGCATGTGGGAACCCATGAACCAATTAGTGTTTTCAGTCTGAAGGTCGCCTCTGATGATGTCATCATTGCTGCTGCATTGAAGGTCAGAGACTGCCTGGCCTTTGCTGTGAGAGGACCTGGATGTGTGTGTGTGTGTGAGAGAGAGAGAGAGAGAGAGAGATAAATGTTTTTGCAAGACCACTCCCAGATGCCTGCCAGCCCTAGTCAGCCCAGCCACTGATAGTCAGCTATCCAAATGTGCTCCCGCCAGGTTTCTCAATCGTGTTTCAGAACAGGCGTGCTTCACGGAGAACAAGGGTTAAAATCACAAAGGCCTTCCAAAATGGCATTATGGAGCCAATTTAGTGCTTGTTAAGGGCCTTAACAGCCTATCCCGTCTCTTAGAGGCGGGACGGAGTCGGGACCAGCAGACACGATTTAATGAAAATTGCGTAGAGGCAGGATGGAGGCGGACTTGTGCCCGCCCGCCAGTTTTTGCAATTTTAACCCCCCACACGCCCCCAAACCCGCCTCCACAGGTCAATGAAAATCCAGCCCTATGTGTGTGTGTGTATGGAAGATTGTGTGTGTGTGTGTGTATGGAAGATTGTGTGTGTGTGTGTGTATGGAAGATTGTGTGTGTGTGTGTATGGAAGATTGTGTGTGTGTGTGTGTGTGTGTGTGTGTGTGTATGGAAGATTGTGTGTGTGTGTGTATGGAAGATTGTGTGTGTGTGTGTATGGAAGATTGTGTGTGTGTGTGTGTATGGAAGATTGTGTGTGTGTGTGTATGGAAGATTGTGTGTGTGTGTATGGAAGATTGTGTGTGTGTGTGTATGGAAGATTGTGTGTGTGTGTGTATGGAAGATTGTGTGTGTGTGTATGGAAGATTATGGGCTGGATTTTGTCTTGGGGTCGGGTTGGGGTCGTGTTACTCACATTTCGTGTTGCCCCCCCGACTCCAGATTAATGTGGATGAATGATGCAATTTTCACTTAATTGGGCAATTGAGTTCCAGCATGTGGGAACCCATGAACTAATTAGTGGTTTCAGTCTGAATGTCGCCTCTGATGATGTCATCATTGCAGGTCAGAGACTGACTGCCTGGCTTTTGCTGAGAGAGGACCTGGATGCAAAATGAGCAGCAGCTCTAAGGAGAGAGAGAGAGAGAGAGAATTTTTTTTTTGCATCCAGGTCCTCTCACAGCAAAGGCCAGGCAGTTTCTGAAGACATTCAATGCAGCAGCATCAGAGGCGACTTTCAGACCTAATACTACTACTACCTTCATCACATCTCCGTTGTAATAGTGGACTTGCAGCTGATAGTCAGCTATCCACTTGTGCTCCCGCCAGGTTTCACTGGCGTGTTTCACATCAGGCGTGCTTCACGTCGGAAAAGGGTTAAAGTAGCTAAAACGTTTCAAAATGGCATTACAGAGCCAATTTAGGGCTTGTTAAGGGCTTTAATGGCCTCTCCCGCCTCTTGGAGGCGGGACGGAGTCGGGAACCCCGCGACCGATTTTGTCAAAATTGCGTGGAGGCGGAATGGAGTCGGGATCAGGTCCGCCCACCACTTTTCGCTATTTTAACCCCCCACACGCCTCCAAACCCGACTCCACGGGTCATTGAAAATCCAGCCCTGTGTGTGTGTGTATGGAAGATTGTGTGTGTGTGTGTGTGTGTGTGTGTGTGTGGAAGATTGTGTGTGTGTGTGTGGAAGATTGTGTGTGTGTGTGGAAGATTGTGTGTGTGTGTGTGTATGGAAGATTGTGTGTGTGTGTGTATGGAAGATTGTGTGTGTGTGTGTGTGTGTGGAAGATTGTGTGTGTGTGTGTGTGTGTGTGTGTGTGTGTGTGAAGATTGTGTGTGTGTGTGTGTGGAAGATTGTGTGTGTGTGTGTGTGTGTGGAAGATTGTGTGTGTGTGTGTATGGAAGATTGTGTGTGTGACTGTGCGGGTGAGAGAGAGAAAGGACTCTGCATGTGTGTATGTCTGTGTGTTAGTATCTGAAGACACATGCATGTCACTATGTTGAAGGTGAAACTGCTGTTTTAGTGAAGATGTCGTTAACTCTCCAATGAGATTGTGGGACAGTGCAGCATTGCATCGTGTGGCTTCTGAGAATGTCATTCCGACAGTGGGTTTTTGATGATCGACGGACACATATGGAGTCACCCACCTTTCATGAAAAGAGGAATTTCACCCCCCTGAGAGCCCGTTTGGAGCTTGCACTTTTGGTCCAATCCAAAGCGAGATAGGGGAGCTTTGGGCTGACCTGCATGTGTAGGAGCCAAGTGCTCGCACTAGCATGGAACGTAGGAACAGGAGGAGGCCATTCAGCCCCTTGAGTCTGTTCTGTCATTCAAGTAGATCAAGGCTGATCTGTGACTTAACTCCATCTACCAGCCTTGGTTTCGTAATCCTTAATGGCTAACAAAATTTTATCAATCTCAGTTTTGAAATTTTCAATTGACCCCCAGCCTCGACAGCTTTTTCTGGGGGGGAGAGTTCCAGATTTCCACTACCCTTTGTGTGAAGAAGTGCTTCCTGACATCACCCCTGAACGGCCTGGCTCTAATTTTAAGGTTGTGCCCATTTGCTCTGGACTCCCCCACCAGAGGAAATAGTTTCTCTCTATCAAATCCTTTAATGCCTCCAGTAGATCACCCCTTAACCTTCCATACTCAAGGGAGTACAAGCCTAGTCTATGCAACCTGTCCATGGACCAGTGAGCCAGTTCACTCACAAGGGCAGTTGGCTATGACTTGCTTAAATGTGCCAGTATTTCTGCTCCAGAGAGTGCTAATTCCTGCTGGCTGTTGTGCGTAGGCAGGGAATAACCCATCAATTCACACAGTCAGGGATCCCCAATGAAGAACCAGGGGTTCCGAGGCAATCAGTGCCCATGGTTTTTTTTTCATTCTCAGGATGTGGGCATCACCAGCATTTATTGCCCGTCCCTGGTTGCCCTGAGAAGGTGCCTTCTCCTTGAACTAAGTAGTCTGTAGCAGTTTGATACAACTGAGTGGCTTGCTAGGTCACTTCAGAGGGCAGTTAAGAGTCAACCCCATCAGTGCGGGACAGGAGTCTCATGTAAGCCAAACCGGGTAAGGACGGCAGGTTTCTTTCACCTAAAGGATACGAGTGAACCAGTTGGGTTTTTACCACGATCTGACGGCTTCACAGTCACTGGCACCAGCTTTTTATTTTATTTTCAAAATGAATTTAAATTCTCAAACTGCCACAGTAGGATTCGAACTCTCGCAGCTCTGGATCACTAGATGGGTAAAATAACCACAACACTACCATACGCCAGTGTGGGTCAGTACTTTTTAAGAGTAGTGGAGGGGGTGGAGGATGAAGGAAGGCTGGTTGAGTAAAAGGCTGTAGGCACAGCACATATAACAGAACGTGAATACGGAGAGAATCAGACAGTATAGCATTTCTCTAACGGAGCTACGCAACATATTCACAAGCATTTTATTCCAAACGGCATGTGAGTTATTCACGGTGACAAAATGATGGGTGGAACACAATACATACTCATCCCTTTGATATGCAAAGCAGGCCTGCTCTGCAATCTGATGCAATCTGTGGTTGAATTTCTACAGCTGTTCAAAGAGCACAATCAATAGCACGTCATATTTTTCCACAGAATCATCCACTCAATAAATCGTGTCTGGGAACTAGGTTTTCTTGGAAACCTAGCTGTGTGCTCAAGTGTAGCTCATCCGATAGCATGCTTGCCTCTGAGTTCAGGAGGTTGTGAGTTTAAGCCCTGCACCAGTGATTTTAGCGCGTAATCCAGGGTGATGCTGAGGGAGTGCTGCACTGTTGGAGGTGCCGTCTTTCAGATGAGGTGTTAAACTGAGACCCTGTCTGCCCTCTCAGATAGATGTAAAAGATCCCACGGCACTATTTTGAAGAAGAGCAGGGGAGTTATTCCCGGTGTCCTGGGCCGATATTTATCCCTCAACCAACCAACATCACTAAAACAGATGATCTGGTCATTATCACATTGCTGTTTGTGGGAGCTTGCTGTGCGCATATTTGGCTGCCGTGGCTACATTACAGCAGTGACTACACTTCAAAAGTACTTCATTGGCTGTAAAGCACTTTGGGACGTCCTGGGGTTGTGAAAGGCGCTACAGAAATGCAAGACATTATTTAAATGAGAGGCTGGACTCTGCCGCAAAATATAATGGGCTGTTGTAAAAGCTAGGGAGTGAAATTGGTCACTGGTGAATGAGCAAAAGAAACGATAGCGAATCGGCAGCCCTTTTTGCTCGATTTTCTTTCCCATTGACTTCAATGTTAATTCACCCATAACATGCCCACCTCATTAATTCTCCGCCCCACACCACCACCCCCACCCCCATCTCCACTTATCTCCTGAAGGTTTGTCCAGAATCTCATTCATTCATTTCCCCATTCATACTAGGACACAGTTGGACAAGGCGTGGAGGAAGTGAGGAAGGAGGAGGCAGGATGAAGGGGCCCATAGTTGAGTTCAATATTTATCCCTCAACCAACATCATTCTAAAAACAAACAGCATCTTCGGCAGCACCTCCCAAACCCGTGACCTCTACCACCTAGAAGGACACGGGAACACCACCACCTCCAAGTTCCCCTCCAAATCACACACCATCCTGACTTAGAAGTATATCGCCGTTCCTTCATCGTCGCTGGGTCAAAATCCTGGAACACCCTCCCTAACAGCACTGACTGACTTCTCAAGGGCAATTAGGGATGGGCAATAAATGCTGGCCTTGCCAGCGACGCCCATATCCTGTGACTGAATAAGAAAAAATCTTATCCTCATCCTAAAAGCTACAAACACCCATTTTGAACCAGAGGTCCCTGCCTTTTTTCTCCACCTCCCAGATCAACGACCTTGGTGCAGAACAGGGGTCACTGAATCTGGTCTGTATGGCAGTTCACTCCCTCAGTACTGCACTGGAGTGTCAGCCTGGATTATGAGCTCAAGTCTCTGGAGTGGGGCTTGAACCCACGACCTCTGCCACATTTCCTACATTACATCCTTGGTTGTAAAGTGCTTTGGGACATCCTGAGGTCGTGATAGGCGCTATAGAAATGTAAAACTTTCCTTTGCAATGATCTTTGCACGAGCCACCAGTGACACATTTAGTGTTCCTCCTCTCTCCAGAAACATCAGACCCGACTCCACCTTATGATTATTATTTTTTTTTTAAAAGGGGCCCTCACTTTTAGGGATCCAGGCCACATCAAAATGGGCGCAACAAGTGGTCTGGAACATTTGGTTTCACCAGGCCTTCAGACCAGTGACACTCTGTCAGGTCTATAAGAGGTTGAGGCTGCAGAAATCCCTGTCCCTGGCCTCACCCTCTCCTGTATTAATGGCTTAGTTTGGGGCAGGTGGAGGCCCCACCCACACTGGGGTGGGTAGACTCCGCCCACACTGGGGTGGGTAGACTCCGCCCACACTGGGGATGGTAGAGGCCTCGCCCACACTGGGGTGGGTAGACTCCGCCCATACTGGGGTGGGTAGACTCCGCCCACACTGGGGTGGGTAGAGGCCCCGCCCACACTGGGGTGGGTAGACTCCGCCCACACTGGGGTGGGTAGACTCCGCCCACACTGGGGTGGGTGGAGGCCCTGCCCACACTGGGGTGGGTAGACTCCGCCCACACTGGGGTGGGTAGACTCCGCCCACACTGGGGATGGTAGAGGCCCCGCCCACACTGGGGTGGGTAGACTCCGCCCACACTGGGGAAGGTAGAGGCCCCGCCCACACTGGGGTGGGTAGACTCCGCCCACACTGGGGAAGGTAGAGGCCCCGCCCACACTGGGGTGGGTAGACTCCGCCCACACTGGGGTGGGTAGACTCCGCCCACACTGGGGTGGGTAGACTCCGCCCACACTGGGGAAGGTAGAGGCCCCGCCCACACTGGGGTGGGTAGACTCCGCCCACACTGGGGCAGGGAGGGGCTCCACAGAAACTCCAGGACAATGTTGGGACTGTGCGAACCTTCCTCCAACTCCATACCTCAAATCTTGGGTCCAGTGAACATCCATCACAGGCAATATTATAATTAGCCGGCCGTTACACTCCCTATCCCATTTTGCCTTTCAATGGAAATGAAGATCGGGTGTGCTGTAGAATGGGCAGTGAAATCAATATCGCCTGTTTTATCGGCCAAAGTTAAAATGACCCCCACAGAGTGTGTGAAGAGCTAAATAGAATGGTAAGTAGATAGGTAAGCAGAATGGGGAGCACGAAAATCTGGCAAAGCGGAGCAGGTTCCAGTGCACCAGGAGTCTGGTGGAAGAAAACAGCAAGTTGGCACCTAGAGAGTGGACCACCCAGCAAGGTGTTCTGACCGGTGTGGCGGGGGGGAGGTGTTAAAGAAAGGGAAAGGCAGTCACTGTTGATCTGGAGCCTGAAATTTACAGGGCAGTTACAACTGCTCTTTAATTGATCTCAGCAGCGAATAAGCAGCTGCAATTACCTGGATTACATAGAATTACGTAGAATATACAGCACAGAAACAGACCATTCCCATTCGGCCCAACTGCTCCGTGCCAGTGTTTATGCTCCACTCGAGCCTCCTCCCATTCTTCCTCATCTAACTCTATCAGCGTACCCCTCTATTCCTTTCTTCCTCATGTACATATCTAGCTTCCCCTTAAATGCATCTATGCTATTCGCCTCAACCACTCCCTGTGGTAGTGAGTTCCACATTCTCACCACTCGGGGCATTGGGCTTAAAGGGACAGGCCAGGTTAGCAGGCAAACGTCATGGCCTTGCTCTGGGCCCCAGACGATCAGTGAGCAACGCCACGACTAGATCCAAGGATTGACCAGGCGACTTGTGCAGGACTGGGCCTTGGCGGCGAGTGACGAGCAGCACTGGGTTGACTCAGAAGAGCTGGCAGCCGCGGCGATCCTTGGTAGCAATGGCGGGCGTGTCTGTCTACAGGTTGCCAATGTAACCTGAGGTCATAGCTCCCTCAGAGGAGCTTTGAGAGCTGCAAGTCAGGCTCAAAAAATCCAACACCTTTTCCTTCGTTCAATGGAAGATCCAGAGTAGAGTTGTCCGATGGTGCTCGCTGAGTAGCCACAGGTGTGGCTATGGCAACACCGTTTTAGCCACATGCACTAATTTTAGTACAACGGTCTTGCAGACAATACAGGTAAATTATATAGAATTACACAGAAGTTTACAGCACAGAAACAGGCCATTCGGCCCAACTGGTCCGTGCCAGTGTTTATGCTCCACTCGAGCCTCCTCCCACCCCTCATCAACTCACTCTTTCCACATATCCTTCTATTCCTTTCTCCCTCATGTATTTTTATAACTTCCACTTAAAGGCGTCTATGCACCTCACCTGTATGTATTTACTTAATAAACATCTACCACCAATCAGTAACCAAGGAAGTAAAGCACAAACAACAATATAAAAGCAGTCGCACACTCTGCTTTCCGTCTTACAGTTTTACCAAGAAATGCCCGAAAAGGCTAAAGTGCACATGCATATGTCGTGCGAATACGAGTATTGAGATGACATGCCCAATGACAATGGGCCAGAAATTCAGCTTTCCGGCTTCCTGCGGGTGCAAGCATCGCGCGTGTACTTGCCTACCGCGCCTGCAGTTGTGCTTTGGGCCCACGAGGAATTCGGTCCTGGGCCTCCTGCAGCTGCCGGCGCGCAGTGCTTGTGTATCCCAGGGGCGCAGTTAGTTCGAAGCGTCCCCTGGGATCACGTGGGCCATGGAGAGCCAATCCTAGCAGGACATTTTCATTCATAGATTTGACAGGAAGACCTGTCAAATCTATAAATAGAGATCGGCCCCAAAACCACACTTAAATTTCAAATACATTTTTTAAAAAATCACATTTTTAAAATAACAAAAAGTTAAATAAATTAACTACTTTAAACAAAAATTTTAATTTTTGAAAAAATTTATTATACTTTGTAACGGTGCTAAAAATAAACTTACCTTTCTTTAAAGTATCTAAAAAAGATAAACCTGTTGAAAAAAAATTTAAATTGTAATTAATTAACCACTTACCTTGTTAAAGACAGGCCTTGCGCCTCATTTTTAAAAGCGCAGCTTCTCCATACTTACCTTCCCGGAGAAACCTGAAAAAAAAATCGAAGTTCGCTGCGTGCGCGCAGGCTCTCCCACGCACGCAGTTCGACTTCTGAACCCCTCCCTTCAGGGGAACGGAAGTTCTGGTTTCCCGCGCATGCGCAGTGCATGCAGAAAACCGGCACTTCAGATGGCCTTACGGGTCCTCACCTTACAACAGCCGAATTTCTGGCCCAATTGTCTATTGCTCAGTTTATATTTACTAATCAAAACTAAATAGGAACTTAGGAACAGGAGTAGGCCATTCAGCCCCTCAGGCCAGGCCTGCCTATGAATTAGATCATGGCTAATCTATCTTTCTTAGGTACAAATTGGTGACCTCGCACTTCCCCACACTGAACTCCACCTGCCATAGTTGTGCCCACTCACTTAATCTATCAATGTCCCTTTGCAACTTTCTGCTCCCATCTACACTACTTACTGAGCCACCTAACTTGGTGTTGTCAACAAATTTGATATATATTGGCCCAGAAATTCCGTTCGCAGCCCTCCCGCGGGCGGAGGGTTGCGATTTGGAAAAATCTGCGCCTGGACCGGAGGGCTCCCGGGAGGCGCAGAATTCCGTTGCTGGGCCTCTTCAAACTGCCGGTGTGCAGGGCACGCGTATCCCAGGGGCACAGGTAGTTCGCAGCGTCCCTAACATAAGAACATAAGAACATAAGAAATAGGAGCAGGAGTAGGCCAATCGGCCCCTCGAGCCTGCTCCGCCATTCAATAAGATCATGGCTGATCTGATCCTAACCGCCAATCTACTATCTATCACAGAACCATCTCCTGCATCTAACAGAATTGCACACATGAAATAGGAGCAGAATCAGGCTACACGGTCCCTGGGCCCGCTCCACTACCCACAGGGCCATGACTGGATCCGAACCTAGACTCATGTCCAAATTCCTGCCCGCTCCCCGTAACCCTTAATGCCCTTTACTTCTAGGAAACTGTCTATTTCTGTTTTAAATTTATTTAATGATGTAGCTTCTACAGCTTTTTGTGGCAGCATATTCCATGGACCTACCACCCTCTGAGTGAAGTAGTTCCTCCTCATCTCAGTTTTGAAAGAGCAGCCCCTTATTCTCAGACTATGTCCCCTAGTTCTAGTCTCACCCGTCATCGGGAACATCCTCCCCGCATCCACCCGATCCAACCCCTTCACAATCTTATATGTTTCAATAAGATCGCCTCTCATTCTTCTGAACTCCAATGAGTAGAGTCCCAATCTACCCAACCTCTCCTCATATGACCACCCCCTCATCCCCGGGATTAACCGAGTGAACCTTTTTTGCACTGCCTCGAGAGCAAGGATGTCTTTCCTTAAGTAAGGACACCAAAACTGTATGCAGTATTCCAGGTGCGGTCTCACCAATACCTTGTACAACTGAAGCAATACCTCCCTATTTTTATATTCTATCCCCCTAGCAATGAAAGCCAACATTCCATTTGCCTTCTTAATCACTTGCTGCACCTGCATACTAACCTTTTGAGTTTCGTGCACCAGGACCCCCAGATCCCTTTGCACTTCAGTACTCTCCAGTTTCTTGCCATTAAGATAATAAATTGCTCTAGGATTTTTCCTGCCAAAGTGCATCACCTCACACTTTCCAGTGTTGTATTCCATCTGCCAAATCTCTGCCCACTTACTTAGCCTGTCTATGTCCCCTTGCAGGTTTTTTATGTCCTCCTCACTCACTACTTTCCCTCCCATCTTTGTATCATCTGCAAATTTTGATATGTTACACTTGGTCCCTTCCTCCAAATCGTTAATATAGATTGTAAAGAGTTGGGGACCCAGCACTGACCCCTGTGGAACACCACTAGTTACTGATTGCCAGTCTGAGAATGAACCATTTATCCCAACTCTTTGCTTTCTGTTAGATAGCCAATCCTCTATCCATGCCAGAATATTACCCCCAATCCCGTGATTTTTTACCTTAAGCAATAATCTTTTGTGTGGCACCTTGTCAAATGCCTTTTGGAAGTCTAAATACACTACGTCCACTGGTTCCCCTTTATCCACTCTATATGTTACTTCCTCAAAGAACTCCAGCAAATTTGTCAAACATGACTTCCCCTTCGTAAAACCATGCTGACTTTGTCCTATTAAATTATGATTATCCAAATGTCCTGTTACTGTTTCCTTAATAATGGACTCCAAAATTTTACCTACCACAGATGTTAGGCTAACCGGTCTATAGTTACCAGCCTTCTGTCGACTGCCCTTTTTAAATAAGGGTGTTACATTAGCAGTTTTCCAGTCTGCCGGGACCTTAGCGGAATCCAGGGAGTTTTGAAAAATTATTACCAATGCATCTACAATCCCTACCGTCACTTCCTTCAAGACTCTAGGATGTAAGCCATCAGGTCCAGGTGATTTATCCGCCTTGAGTCCCATTATTTTACCGAGTACCACTTCCTTAGTGATTTTGATCGTGTTTAGCTCCTCTCCCCCTATAGCCCCCTGTTTGTCCAGTGTTGGGATATTCTTAGTGTCCTCTACTGTAAAGACTGATACAAAATATTCATTCAGTGTTTTTGCCATCTCCATATTTCCCACCATTAATTTCCCGGTCTCATCCTCTAAGGGACCAACATTTACTTTAGCCACCCTTTTTCTTTTTATATAACTATAAAAACTCTTACTATCTGTTTTTATATTTTTTGCTAATTTACTTTCATAATCTATCTTCCCTTTCTTAATCAATCTTTTTGTTATTTTTTGCTGCCTTTTAAATTTTTCCCAATCCTCTGTCCTCCCACTAGATTTTGCTACCTTATATGCCCTTGTTTTTAGTCGAATACTAGCCTTAATTTCTTTACTTAGCCACGGATGACTGTCCTTTCTTTTACACCCTTTTCTTTTCAGTGGAATATATTTTTTTTGGAAGTTGTAAAATAACTCCTTGAATGTACACCACTGATCATGTGTCGTCTTACCCTTTAATCTATTTTCCCAATCCACTCTACTCAATTCCGCTCGCATACCTTCATAGTCTCCTTTATTCAAGCTTAGCACGCTTGTTTGAGATCCAACCTTCTCACCCTCTAATTGAATATGGAATTCAACCATGTTATGGTCACTCATTCCAAGGGGATCCTTTACTAGGACATTTTTAATTAATCCTGTCTCATTACACAGGACCAGATCTAAGGTTGCTTGCCCCCTGGTCGGTTCAGTTACATACTGCTCAAGAAACCCATCCCTAATACACTCAATGAACTCATCCTCAAGGCAGCCCTGCCCCATTTGATTTGTCCAATTAATATGATAGTTAAAATCCCCCATAATTATAGATGTTCCCTTATTACATGCCTCAACTATTTCCTGATTGATACTCCGTCCAACAGAGTTGCAACTGTTCGGAGGCCTATAGACTACGCCCACTAGTGTTTTTTTCCCCTTATTATTCCTTATCTCCACCCAAACTGTTTCATTATCATGATTTTTTGACCCAATATCATTACTCTGTATTGCAGTGATTCCTTCCTTTATTAACATAGCCACCCCACCTCCCCTTCCTTCCTGCCTGTCCTTTCTGATCGTTAAATAACCTGTATGTTTAATTCCCAGGCATTGTCACCCTGCAGCCATGTTTCTGTAATGGCCACAATATCATAACCATATGTAGTTATTTGTGCCATTAACTCGTCTATTTCCCTGGGATCACGTGGGCCTTGGGGAGCCAATCAGAACAGGGAATCTCCATTCATAGATTTGACAGGAAGGCCTGTCAAATCTATGAATAGAGATCAACCCCAAAACATAAGTAAATCTTCAAATAATTTTTTTTTAAAAAATCACATTTTAAAAATTACTATAAATTACATAAATTAACTATTTTAAACAAAAATTTTAATTTTTGCAAAAAATAATTAAAGTTTTTAACAGGGCTAAAAATAAACTTACCTATCTTTAAAGTATTTTAAAATGATAAATCAGTGGAAATTTTTTTTTTAAACTTTCTTATGAAAGCGTCTGCTTTTCTAGGCGCAGCTGTTCCTGACTTACCTGGACTCAAGCCAGTGTGAAAAAATGGGAAGTTTCTAAGGTACGCGCTGCCTATCCGGCGCAGGCGTTTGACCTGGGAAGCCCTTTCTGCAGAGAACGGAAGTGCCGGTTTCCAGCGCATGCGCAGTGCGTGCATAAAACCGGCACTTCCGTTGGCCCTACGGGTGAGTACACAGCGCGTACACACCCGGAGGGAACGGAATTTCTAGGCCAATAGCTCTCGATTCCTTTATCTAAGCCATTGATTATGCAATTAGTCACATCTGGATGCCTATTTGGCGAGTGGCTGACATTGGACAACACTGTTCTAGCAATTTTCTTTTCATCAAACTTTATTTTATAGGAGCATATGAACAGGAGTAGGGCCACTCAGCCCCTCCAGCCTGTCCCTTTATTGAATTAGATCATGGCTGATCTGTACCTGAACTCCATTTAACCACCTTTGATCCACATCTCTGAACACAATTTCCTAATAAAAATCTGTCAATCTCAGTCTTGACCCAGCATCCACAGCCTTTGAGGGAGAGAGTTCCAGCGGTCCACCACCCTTTGTGTGTAAAAGTGCTTCCTAATTTCACTCCTGAGTGGCCTAGCTCTAATTTTAAGATTATGCCCCCTTGTTCTGGATTCCCCACCAGATGTAATCTGTACCTGTGTCTACCCTATCGAATCCCTTAATCATTTTAAACACGTCAGTTAGATCAAACTTCTAAACTCAAGGGAATATAAGCCAAGTTTATATAACCTGTCCTCATAATTTAACCCTTTAAGCCCTGGTATCATTCTGGTGAATCTACACTCTACCCCTTCCAAAACCAATATATTGTTCCTGAGGTTCAGTGACCAAAACTGAGGACATTACTCCAGATGGGCTCTGACCAAGGCTCCAAGCACCACTCCTTCAGTACTGAGCACTGGTAGTGTCAATCTCAGGAGTGCGGGTTTGAACTCATGACCTTCTGATTCAGAGGCAAGAGTGCTACCCACTGAGCCAAGAGCAGACAGCTAAGTATCCAATAACAGCCTATTGAAATGTAGTCTCTGTTACGATGCAGGCAACGTAGCAGCCAATTTTCACACAGCAAGCTCCCACAAACAGCAAAGCGGGAATGACCAGATCATCGGCTTTTTGAGCGATGTTGGTTGAGAGATAAATATGGACCCAGGACACCAGGGAGAACTCCCCTGCTCTTTTCAAAATAGTCATAGGGAGAAAAATTCAGTTGGTTTGCGCCTCCCGTTAGCGCCTTAAGAGGGCGCTAATGGGGCGCAAAGCAACTAGCGCCCGTGGGCGGCAATGTTTGCGCCGCTCACAAAATTAACTAGACATTTTGCGGCGGTGCTAAACACTACCGCCACGATCTCCTGCGCCGGCAGATCGTGACGTCAGTCGAGTGCGCAATGCCCCGGTGGCGCCCTTGAGCGGATATTGAGTGGCGCCCCCTGCCTTACCGCCTGCCGCTAGCAACGACAGGTTGAGGGGAGCGTTTTGCAGTCAGGAAGGGACTGGGGGAGCGCTATTTAAAGGCGACCGCTTCCTGCCTTTTTGTGTTGGTGACATTTTTGCACCACGCATTCTGAGAGAGAGAGAGAGAGACTTCTGGAGAGATTCAACGCTGTGTGAAGGAGATTTGGGTACTGAGCAGCACTTTGCAGGTTCATTTTGATTTGCCCTTCCTAGTATCGATTTAGAAGAGACTGTGGGGGCTGCACTCTGAGCTCTTTCCCTGGGTCTCTCCATTGTTCTTTCCAGCAGATTTGATGTACAGGTCTTTCCAGGCCGAGATTCAAGGCTGCAATGAGCAGGATGTGGATGGAGAGCAAGATCAACCCTCCCCTTTAAGAACTGGCCATTGTGTGTGTGTTCCATTGCTGACTGACATCACATGAGCTTTGCCAGCGCTCTGAGGTAGCGCCTCGCTCCTCGGCCTTTGCGCCTTAAGACAGGTGTGAAGCGCCTGATTTAGCGCTCCAATCACCTCCAGGGGCGATAAAAGCCATGTTTGCAGTCGGAGGTGATAATTAGCGCCAGGCGCTAAACTTTGCGCACGGCCGATAATTGCGCCCCAAACGGGGCGATACTGAATTTTTCCCCCATAGTGTCATAACGGCACAGAAGGAGGCCATTCGGCCCATTGAGTCCATGCCGGCTCTGTGTGGAGCGATCCAGTCAGTCCCATTCCCCCGCTCTATCCCTGTAGCCCTGCAAGTTTATTTCCCTCAAGTGCCTATCCAGTCTCCGTTTGAAAACATTGAGTGTCTCCGCTTCCACCACTTCCGTCGGCAGCGAGTTCCAGGTCCTCA
Organism: Squalus acanthias; assembly: GCA_030390025.1. Classification (NCBI taxonomy): domain Eukaryota; kingdom Metazoa; phylum Chordata; class Chondrichthyes; order Squaliformes; family Squalidae; genus Squalus; species Squalus acanthias. Next base: position 131,466,893 of record CM059433.1, read on the forward strand.
CTGCTGTGTAAAAAAGTTTTTCCTCACATCCTCCCTGTATTTCTTACCCAAAACCTTAAATCTTGATGGTCCTTGTACCATCAACAGTGGGAACAGCCTTTCCCCGTCCAGCCTATCTAAACCCGTCATAATCTTGTACACCTCTATCAAATCACCCTTCAACCTCCTTTGCTCTAATGAAAACAAATTCAAGCTTCTCCAACCTGTCCTTGTAGCTAAGATCCCCCATCCCCGGAACCATTCTGGTAAATCTCCTCTGCACCCTCTCAATGGCCTTCACATCCTTCTTAAAGTGTGGTGACTGGAACTGGATGCAATACTCCAGTTGTGGCCTAACCAGCGCTTTATAAAGGTTCAGTATAAATTCTCTACTTTTGTACTCAATACCTCTATTTATGAAATCCAAGATTGGGTTGGCTAACTAACAGAAAACAGAGAGTCGGGATAAATGGGTCATTTTCAGGATGGCAATCTGTAACTAGTGGGGTGCCACAGGGATCAGTGCTGGGGCCTAAATTATTTTCAATCTATATTAATGACTTGGATGAAGGAAGCGAGTGTATTGTAGCCAAATTTGCGGACGATACAAAGATAGGTGGGAAACCAAGTTGTGAGGAGGACATTTGGGGGGAGAAATTTGGTATCGCCCCGTTTGGGGCACAATTATCGGCCGGGCGCAAAGTTTAGCGCCTGGTGCTAATTATCGCCTCCAACTGCAAACTTGGCTTCTATCGCCCCTGGAGGTGATTTGAGCGCTAAATCAGGCGCTACACACCTCTCTTAAGGCGCTAACGCCGAAGAGCGAGGCGTTACCTAAGAGCGCTGGCGAAGCTCATGTGTTGTCAGTTAGCAATAGAACACAGACACACTGGCGCCAGCCAGTTCTTAAAGGGAGGGTTGATCTTGCTCTCCAGCCACACCCTGCTTAATGCAGCCTTGAATCTCGGCCTGGAGAGACCTGTACATCAATTCTGTTGGAAAGAACAATGGAGAGGGCCAGGGAAAGAGCTCAGAGTGCAGCCCCCAAAGTCTCTTCTAAATCGATGTAAGGAAGGTCAAATCAAAATGAACCTGCAAGGTGCTGCTCAGTACCCAAAACTGATTCACACAACGTTGAATCTCTCCAGAAGTCCCTCTCTCTCTCTCTCAGAATACATGGTGTAAAAATGTCGCCGACAAGAAAAGGCAGGAAGCGGTCGCCTTTAAATAGCGCTCCCCCAGTCCCTTCCCGACTGCAAAATGCTCCCCTCAACCTGTCGTTGCTAACGGCAGGCGGAAAGGCAGGGGGCACCACTCAATATCCGGTCCGGGGCACTGCCAGGGCGTTGCACGCTTGACTGACGTCACGATCTTCGGGCGCAGTAGATCGTGGCGGTAGTGTTTAGCGGCGCCGCAAAATGTCTGGTCAATTTCACGAGCGGCGCAAACATCGCATCGCCCGGGCGCTAGTTGCTTTGCGCCCCGTTAGCGCCCTCTTAGGGCATTAACGGGAGGCGCTAATCAACCGAATTTTTCCCCCAAAGAGTCTGCAAAGGGATATAGATAGGTTAAGTGAGTGGGCAAGAATTTGGCAGATTGAGTATAATGTGGGAAAATGTGAAGTTATCCACTTTGGTAGGAAGAATAGAAAAGAAAAATATTATTTAAATGGTGAAAGACTACAGAATGCGGCGGTACAGAGGGATCTGGGGGTCCTCGTATATGAAACACAAAAAGTTAACATGCAGGTGCAGCAAGTAATTAGGAAGGCAAATGGAATGTTGGCCTTTATTTCAAGGGGGATAGAGTATAAAAGTAGGGAAGTCCTGCTACAACTGTACAGGGTATTGGTGAGACCACACCTGGAGTACTGCGTACAGTTTTGGTCCCCTTATTTAAGGAGGGATATACTTGCATTGGAGGCAGTTCAGGTTCACTAGGTTGATTCCTGGGATGGAAGGGTTGTCTTATGAGGAAAGGCTGAGCGGGTTGGGCCTTTACTCATTGGAGTTTAGAAGAATGAGAGGTGATCTTATTGAAATTCTGAGTGGGTTGGAGAGGGTAGATGCTGAGAGGATGTTTCCCCTCGTCAAGGAATCTAGAACGAGGGGGCATAGTCTCAGAATAAGGGGTCACCCATTTAAGACAGAGATGAGGAGGAATTTCTTCTCTCTGAGGGTCGTGAATCTTTGGAATTCTTTACCCCAGAGAGCTGCGGAAGCTGAGTCATTGAATATATTCAAGGCTGAGACAGACAGATTTTTGAGCAACAGGGGAGTCAAGGGTTATGAGGAGCAGACAGGAAAGTGGAGTTGAGGCCAAAATCGGATCAGCCATGATCTCATTAAATGGCGGAGCAGGCTCGAGGGGCCGAGTGGCCTGCTCCTGCTCCTATATCTTATGTTCTTAAAGGGGGGTGATTAGATTGGGAGGTAGCGGTGCTGATCCGGGAGTGGGTTGGGGGAAGGGAATAAGAGTCCGGAAGCAGCCTTTGAATGTGGGGTTATGGGGAGAACTCCTGCTGCTCCCGGCTCATATTTAGGTACTCCCTTCTCTTAAAATCTTTCTTTCTCACTGGAATATATTTTTGTTGAGAGTTATGAAATATCTCCTTAAATATCCGCCACTGCATTTCAACTTTCTTACCCTTTAATTTGTTTTTCCAGTCCACTTTAGCCAGTTCTGCCCTTGTGCCATTATAATTCCCTTTGTTTAAGATCAGGACACTGGTTTGAGATACAACTTTCTCACCTTCCAACTGAATTTGAAATTCAACCATGCTGTGATCACTCTTTCCTCGAGGATCTTTTACTATGAGATCATTTTTTAATTCTGTCTCATTACATAGTACCAGATCCAAGATAGCCTGCTCCCTGGTTGGTTCCATTACATACTGTTCTAGGAAAATATCCCGGATGCACTCTATGAACTCCTCCTCCAGGCTACCATGGCCAATTTGATTTGTCCAATCAATATGGAGATTAAAATCACCCATGATTATTACCGTACCTTTTTTACAGGCCTCCATTATTTGTTGATTTATACTCTGTCCAACAGCATTGCTACTGTTCGGGGCCCTGTAGACTACGCCCACCAGAGACTTTTTCCCATTATTATTTTTTATCTCCACCCAAATCGATTCTACATCTTGATCTTCTGAGCCAATATCACTTCTCACCACTGCACTGATCCCATCCTTTACCAACAAAGCCACCCCACCTCCCTTTCCTTTCTGTCTGTCCTTCCGAATTATCATATACCCTGGAATATTCAGTTCCTAGCCCTGGTCGCCTTGCAACCACGTCTCTGTAATGGCGATCAGATCATACCCATTTGTATCTATTTGTGCCATCAACTCATTTATCTTGTTACGAATGCTGCGTGCATTCAGATATCGAGCTTTTAACTTTGTCTTTTTACCATTTTTCCTTGTTTTGGCCTTTTTTTCTGTTACACTCTTACTTTTAAACATTCTGTCCCTTCCTGTCACACTCTGGTTATTATTTCCCCCATCTCTAGCCTGCTCTATTGCTTTCTCATTTCTCGTTGACTTTTTATTTTCCTGCTCGCCTGGATCCTCCCCCCCACTAGTTAGTTTAAAGCCCTCTCTACAGCCCTAGTTATTTGATTCGCCAGGACTCTAGCCCCAGCATGGTTCAAGTGAAGCCCGTCCAAACGGAACAGCTCCCTCTTATCCCAGTACTGGTGCCAGAGCCCCACAAATCGAAACCCATTTCTCCCACACCAGTCTTTGAGCCACTCATTCATTTTTCTGATCTTATTTACCCTATGCAAATTAGCTCGTGGCTCAGGTAGTAATCCAGAGATTATTACCTTTGTGGTTCTGCTTTTTAATTTAGCCCCTAGCTGCTCATACTCTCTCAGCAGAACCTCTTTCTTTGTCCTACCTATGTCATTGGTACCTACGTGGACTATGACAACTGGATCTTCCCCCTCCCACTCCAAGTTTCTCTTCAGCCAGGGTTAAGGACGGTGCTGTGGTCAGTTTGCTCATCCTCCCTGCAGTCCTTGGCCTCGTCCACACAGGGAGCAAGAATCTCGTACCTGTTGGACAAGGCTCCTCCACCACTACCTCCTGGATCCCAATACCTGCCTCGCTTGTAGTCACACCCTCCTGTCCCTGACCATGGGCCAAATTGGAAGTAATTATTCTAGTGGGTGTGACTGCCTCCTGGAACATAGGGCCAAAAATTCGGCCCTTCCCGGGTGAGTATGCGTTCTGTACTCACCTGTAATGCTTCCCGAAGTGCCGGTTTCCTGCATGCACTGCGCATGCGCGGGAAACCGGAACTTCCGGTATGGTGAAGGGGGCGGTTCCTAGGTGAACCGCGTGCGCGGTAGAGGCTGCGCGCACGCAGCAAACTTAGAGTTTTTTTCAGGTTTCTACGCGAGGGTAAGTATTGAAGATACTACGCTATTAAAAAGGAGGCGTAAGACCCGTTTTCAACAAGGTAAGTGGTTAATTAAGTATAATTTTAAATTTTTTTCAACAGGTTTATCTTTTTTAGATACTTTAAAGAAAGGTAAGTTTATTTTTATCACTTTTAAAAGGTATTTTAATTTTTTCAAAAATTTTAATTTTTGTTTAAAGTGGTTAATCTATTTAACTATAGTTATTTTATAAATGTGATGGTTTTTTAAAATTTATTTTAAGTTTAGCTGTTCTTTTGGGGCCGATTTCAATTCACAGATTTGACCGGTCTCCTGTCAAATCGATGAATGAAAGATGGTCTGCTGCCATTGGCTCTCCATGGCCCACGTGATCCCAGGGGACGCATCGCACTAACTGCGCCCCTGGGACACGCAAGCACTGCACGCCGGCAGTTGGGAGAGGCCCAGGAGCTGAAGTTCCCGTGGGCCCAAAACACAACGGCAGGCGCGGTAGGTAAGAGCGCGCGCGATCCTTACCCCCGCGGCAAGCCGGAGAGGCGAATTTCTGGGCCATAGTGTCCAGGTAACACTCCCCCTCCCTAATGTGTCGCAGTGTCTGAAGCTCGGACTCCAGCTCATCAACTCTGAGCCAAAGTTCCTCGAGCAGCCAACATTTGCTGCAGATGTGGTCGCCCTGGACCTCAATGGTGTCCACGAGCTCCCACATGCAACAACAACAACGCATTGCCTGGTCTCCCATCGCAATTAATTAATTAGCTTTAAAATTTGGAAAACTTATATCTTTTAATCTACACCAAGGCACTTAAATTTAGATGCTCAAGTTTGGAAAAAAAGTGAGAAATCACTTACCTGCTTTCTGGTGATGTCACACTTCGATTACTTTTTACTTCTTTACACTCACCGGTCCTTTGTATCTCAGCGTCTCCCGGGTTTTGGCGCTCTCGCTCTGCTCCCGCTGCTTTTGAACTCTCCCGGGTTTTGGCGCTCTCGCTCTGCTCCTGCTGCTTTTGAACTCTCCCGGGTTTTGGCGCTCTCGCTCTGCTCCTGCTGCTTTTGAACTCTCCCGGGTTTTGGCGCTCTCGCTCTGCTCCTGCTGCTTTTGAACTCTCCCGGGTTTTGGCGCTCTCGCTCTGCTTCTGCTGCTTTTGAACTCTCCCGGGTTTTGGCGCTCTCGCTCTGCTCCTGCTGCTTTTGAACTCTCCCGGGTTTTGGCGCTCTCGCTCTGCTTCTGCTGCTTTTGAACTCTCCCGGGTTTTGGCGCTCTCGCTCTGCTCCTGCTGCTTTTGAACTCTCCCGGGTTTTGGCGCTCTCGCTCTGCTCCTGCTGCTTTTGAACTCTCCCGGGTTTTGGCGCTCTCGCTCTGCTCTCGCTCCGCTCCCGCTGCTTTTGAACTCTCCTAGCCTTTCTATGTCCTGCTGCAGTCGATTGGTATCATCATCACTGTTTGCCACACCCCGAAGTTTGGTGTCTTCGGCAAATTTGAAATTCTACTCTGTATTCCAATGTCCAGGTCAGTTATATATATCAAAAAAAGCAGTGGCCCCAGCACTGACCTTTGGGGAACACCACTGTCTACCATCTTGCAGTCTGAAAAACAGCCATTTACCACAACTCGCTGTTTTCTATCCTGAAGCCAATTCCTTATCCAAGCTGCCACTGACCCTCCTATTCCATGAGCCTCAATTTTGTTAACCAGCCTTCTATGTGGTACTTTGTCAAACGCCTTCCAAAAATCCATGTAGACAACATCCATTGCATTTCCTTCATCAAATCTCTTGTTACTTCATCAAAAAATTCAATTAGATTAGTCAAACACGATCTGCCTTTTACAAATCCATGTTGGCTCTCCTTAATTAGCTTAAACTTTCCAAATGCCCATTCATTTTTTCTTTGATTATTGTTTCTAAAATTTTCCCACCACTGGTGTTAAACTGACCAACCTGTTGTTACTAGGATTGTCCTTACACCCTTTCTTGAACAATGATGTCACATTTGCCACTTTCCAATCCTCAGGCACCGCATCTAGGGAAGATTGGAAAATTATGGCAAACGCTTCCGCTATCTCCTCCCTCAATTCCTATAGCAACCTCGGATGCAAGCCATCTGGGCCAGGCAACTTATCCACTCTAAGCATATCCAGCCTTTCTAGTACATCCTGTCTATCAATTTTCACCCCTTCCATTGCTTCTACCTTTTCCACTTCTACCGATATTTTGTCAGCATCCACCTCCTTAGTAAACACCGATACAAAGTACTCATTGAGTACTCTAGCCTTGCCCTGCGCCTCTAAGCATATATCACCTTCTTGTCCCTAATAGGCCCCACCCCGCCTCTTACTACCCGCTTACTGTTTACATGCCGGTCGAAGATTTTTGGGTTCCCTTTTATGTTAACCGCCATTCTGCTGTCATAGCCAATCTTATTTTCATCTTCACTTCCCCTCTCAACTTATTGTATATGGTCTTGTTCTCCCTTGAAGAATTCACCTGACATGCATCATACACCCTCTTTTTTGTTTCATTATCTTCTCTATCTCCCTCGTCATCCAAGGAGCCCTTGCTTTGGTTCCTTACCCTTCCCTCTTGTTGGAACGTACCTAGCCTGTACTTGGAACATCTCCTCCTTAAAGATCACCCATTGTTCCAGTTACAGTTTTTCCTGTCAGTCTTTGGTTCCATTTTACCCTGGCTAGATCCTTTCGCATCCCATTGAAGTTATCCCTATTCCAGTTTAGAAGTTTCACTCTAGATTATTCCTTGCTCCTCTCCATTGCTTATCTAAATCTTATGATACGATGATCACTCGTACCCAAGTGTTCTCCCACAGACACTTGGTTGACCTGGCCCACCTCATTCCCCAGCACCAGCACCAGCTACAGTAAAGCCTCCATCCTAGTTGGGCCAAGAACATACTGGTCAAGGAAATTCTCCTGAACACATTTCAGAAATTCCTCCCCCTCCTTTCCCTTTACCCTAGCATTACCCCAATCGATATTAAAGTCCCCCAATACCACCACTCTATAGTTCTTGCATATATCTGCGATTTGCTCCTCTACCTCCCTCGCACTATTTGGAGGCCTATAGAATACCCCCAATAACGTGATCACACCCTTTTTGCTCCTCAACTCTAACCAAACGGATTCTGTCCTTGTCCCCTCAAGAACATCCTCCCTTTCCAATACTACAATGTCTTCCTTAATCAGCACTGCCACCTCACCTCCCTTTTTTTCCTTCCCTATCTTTTCTGAACACCTTGTACATTAAGTGCCCAGTCCCCACCGTTTTTAAGCCACGTTTCCGTTATTGCCACAACATCATATTGCCACACAGCTAATTGTGCTTGTAGCTCACCAACCTTATTCACCACATTTTGTGTGTTTAAGTACATGCATTCTAAACCCATTTTTGAATTTTTCGTAGTCTTTCTTAGTCTGCTCCTATCTAATATGGGACTACTTCCGCCTCTGTTACTACTTTCTTCTCTAGTACTATCCAACACACTCACTCTTTTATGCACCTTATTCCTCTTTTCTACTCCTATATGCTGGTGCCCATTCCCCTGCTAAGCTAGTTTAAACCCTCCCCAACAGCACTAACAAACCTCCCCGTGAGAATATTGGTCCCGGCTCTGTTAAGGTGAGGTCTTGCTGCAGGATCTTTTACAGCAGATGGAGCCTTTGTTTAACAACTCATCTGAAAGATGGCACCTCCGACAGTGCAGCACTCACTCAGTACTGCACTGAAGTGTCAGCGCAAATGATGTGCTAAAGTTGCTGGAGTGGGACTTGAACCAACGACTTTCTGACTCAGAGGTGATAGTGCTAAACACTGAGCCACGGCTGACACTCAAGTGCTAAACAACAGCCTGAGCCATGCAGAGCGGGCAATGATCCAAGAGTTTATTAGTCAGCTGAAAGCAATAAACCAAAGCAGAGGCCTGAGCTAATGTTATGATCAGTTGGTTGTGTCGCACTCATCACAGGCCAATGAAAGTGCAGCAAGGACGAGGATAATTTTGTTCACACTTTCCAAGACCACAGCGGCAGACAAGTGAGTGGGTTGGCATGGTGGGAGGAAGCAGGAAGCCACGCATGACACCACTGTCTCAAACACTGCTTGGTATCTAATGCCTCAGAGATATCTGGACTTTAAAGCTGCTGTTTCAATGTGTGTTAGATCACTGTAATCAAACACGTAGAGATGGAAATGAGGTTACTTAG